>CABHPQ010166649.1:0-13510 GCA_902168405.1 Peromyscus aztecus
AAGAAAGGAGGAGAAATCACAATAACAGTTTTCAGAATAGATTTATTCCACTTCTCTGTGATTATATAGTGTTTCATGTATGTGTCATGGTACAATGTGCATGGAGGGAAAAGGTGATTTTGAAGGACTATATGGATAGACCACTATAATGAAATAAAGGATAGTTAGCATTCATTCCAACAGTCATCATTTATCCCATATCTTTTCAGATGAACTTGTTCTCAAACAGTTCTGTGATTATAGCCATCTCATGACCTCATGTTACTTTAGAGGTTTCCCCACAACTAGTCAGCTTTAATTTCTCTCATTCTGGGGCCCAGAAAGAAGAACTATACAATGGGTTTATATTTTATAAGCAGTACAAAGAACAGAGATATCTGAGCTTCTCAGATACTCAAAGAAAACTGCAAACTTAGACATACAAAAGTCTCATGTCTAAGTCTTGCTCTTGACTTTTCTTCTACATGTCGCCAAGGTAATAAGGAAACATTAAAGAAAACTCAACACAATCGAAATGATGAGCTAAAGAGAATGACACACAGACTCTGAGTCTAGGAATAGCTTACTTTGGTTATCCAAACCATATTCTCTTAGTGTTACAATGATTTTCAAAACAATCAAGATTCACTTAGTAGTGATCTAATAACTATATGTTATTATTATGGACCCTTTCTATTGAACAGAGAATGATGGATGAGAATTAATTGTACTTGACTGCAATTTCATATTGAAAGATGTCAAATACATGACACTAAGTAAGTATCAGTTACAGCCCCAATTATCATATTTAGTTTGTGGAGGAGGGGAAGCCAACCTATGTATAAAGACTTCACTCATGTCCTCTAAACCACTTTACTAGTGGCAGTGGTAGTTTGGGAGTTTGTTTAGTTTTAATTGGTTTCTTCTTTTGTTTGTTAGTTTTTGTATCCACGATATTCTTTGTCACATAGCACGACATTCCATGTTTTATGTAACTTTAATTATACCTCATAACTGGTAAATGTACACTATAATCACATGAAAGTAAGTATTTATAAAATGAATATATTAAGTTACCTGTTAACTACCTAATTTATGAAGCTGAAATTAGGACACTTAAAATCTCACAACACTAAATAAAGTATGTGACCTTGGTAAAGTATGTGACCACCAAAAGCTCTCCCCTTAACAACTATGTATTTTCCCTATAATTCTGTGCTCAGTGGAAACTCAGGCACCTAAGAAGGAGAATGTTAGGTCTCAGGAAGTCCATATATCCAGAAATGAACTAAAGCTAGACTATAGAAGGAATTCTGGCTATTAAATAAAAGCCAGCATTCCCCAGGAACTCCTGAAACAGGTTCCAGTCATGGAGAAAAGAGTCATTTCCCTTACCTCTGGCAGGAGGGACTTATGGTTCTCCATATACCTATAGTTTTATATCAAAGCCCACACAGGCCTATAGGCTCCCTTTTCAAAAGTATCCCTTATACATTCTAAAGTCTCACTCAAGCATCCTGGCCCTCCTCACCTCACCTCAGGACAACCCCCACCCCACCCCCAGGTACTGTTGCTATTCTCTTGCTATCCCATTTCCTGCTTTCATTATTCCCTATCTCTTCCTATCTCCATTAGTCTCTCCTGCTCTCCCACCTCCCTTTCCCTGGCCATGTTTGCCCTACTTTTTTTCTCTCTCTTATAGACTCTTCCAGGTATCTCTGAACATTCTCTATCTCTTATTCCCAATCAAAACCTTCCTCTGTAGTTGGAAGTTTTCCTGTGTCCCGCCCAGTCCCACAGCGGCTTAGACCCAAGTAAACACACAGAAGCTTATATTATTTACAAACTAAATGGTCTATGGCAGGCCTCTTGCTAGCTAGCTCTGTTTTTGCTTGTTTTTTTTTTCTCCCGAGACAGGGTTTCTCTGTGTAGCTTTGAGCCTTTCCTGGAACTCACTCTGTAGCCCAGGTTGGCCTCGAACTCACAGAGATCCACCTGCCTCTGCCCCCCGAGTGCTGGGATTAAAGGTGTGTGCCACCACTGCCCAGCGCTAGCTAGCTCTTATATCTTAAATTAACCCATAACTGTTCATCTATGTATCACCACATGTTCTGTGGCTTTACCTGCTGCCCATTACATGTTGCTCCTTGGGAGGATGGCTCACGTCTCTTCCTTTCTGCCTTTCTTCTTCCTGTCTATCTGCTTGTATTTCCTGCCTGCTTCTAAGCTGCCTTGCCATGGGCCAATACAGCTTTATTTATCAACCAATCAGAGCAACACATATTCGCAGCATGCAGAAAGACATCCCACAGCATTCCTCCGTAATGAAGCAGCCACTTCAGAGGTTTCTTTACTGAGCCTCCTCATATACAGATAGAAAGATGGGAAATTATGTGGTCATGAGGAAGTAAAAGAGCCACTGACTCACTCACTGAATCTAGTTCTGTCTCTCACTGGTTGAGAACCAGAAATTTTAACACAAAGAACATGTGTGCAGGGATTAGCTCACTTTTCTGTGAGAAACCCCAAACTAGAGAATTAAAGCAGCTGGCAAGTAATGCCTTGATGTTAAAGCATACACCTTCAAACCTTGTAACTTTTAATTTTTAACTTTATCAGCAGTCTTTTCATGCTGTAAAGTCCTGAGAGTTGGCCTTAATCAACCACTTTACTATCTCATTTGCTAAAGGAAATTCTGTGTGGGCATTCAGGCATTTATACTGGCCTGCCCTCCAGGGTCTAGCAGGACCTGTCAGAGGCAGCAATCAAGATGTAACACTGTGACTACTGCTGCCACTGAGTAGAGCCCTTTCCCTGTGCGCATGCGCCATATTCCCTTACACAATGCAAGCCCTTCTAGCTCCACTCTCTCTTCATTCTGTTCTTGTTCAGAATCCTCCCCAAGAAACCTCCCTCATGAGCTCCGTTGCATGGTGTGAGTTTGTGGTGCCCCCTTGTCTCCAGTCCGCCCAGGTCGCCTTCCATTGCTATTAAACTATTACATCGGGGATATAGATCACTGGAAGACTACTTGCCTAAAAAGGGAAATTATTTAAGGTCAGAGAAATAAGTAAGCTGACTCCTTGTTACTTAATGTATAAATGTAACTGAAACTTTAAAAACACATCTATAAAATTATTGGTTCCATCTTTTCGACAAGATCATTTTAAATACAGCATAATCACATGTAAACCTATTGTAAAGACACTCAGGGTTTTGTCTTTCCCAATTCGCACATTTGAATGTTACTAGGATTATGAGACTTCTCCTAACAGACTCATCCTGAAGGTCGTTTCTGTGGTGTAATTCAACAAGTTCACTGAGGAGAACTCGGCTACTCAGTCCACATCACTGAGGGGCGTTTCCTGCTGCAGGTGGCAAGGGCTGTACTGACTCTTTTATTATGTTCCCAGGAACAGGTAGATGACTGGTCCTGAATTCTGCCTTCCCACATAGGAAGATTATTTCGTAACAAAATGTTTTAGCAGGATAATTATGGGGTTATATATTTATAATCCACAATTCTTTTCATCTTGTTATGTAGCTGAGAACAATAGGGTAAAAAGAAGTGAGACTTTGTTGAGATTGTGTTACTGCGAATTTGAAGGACTGTGCCAGAATTTCCTCATGCTAGTGAGAAAATCATGCCTCCTTTTTGGAGTTCTTGTTCTCCTTTACAAACTAATTTAAGAACAGACACACACAAAAAAAGAAGAAAAAAAAACACCACCAAAGTAAAAAGCTGTAAATCTCTGCAATTACTTGGAGAAGGGTGAGAGAAAGCCATGTCCTTTAGTTAGGCAGACAAGGGGTCAGCCACATAACATACTAGCAGTCACATGTCAGGGAGTAGAGATTTAGAGAAAGAATGAAGGCCAACATGTTAGAGAACAAATTAGGCAAAAAGAAATCAAAAGCGAAAAGTTTTGAGTCTGGAGTTTAGAAAAGCAGATGCCCAAACCTAATGATAGCTCTGTAGCAATTTCACAGGTGAGAATTCTGGGAAAGAAAAGTGTATTATCTCATGAGAGATATGGTTATTCCTCCTATCTCTTTAGCGGGCTTAAAAAGTGAACCCACCTTCCTGGGGGTGCTTCTTTGACCTGTGCAATAGGATTAACTCTTACAGGGAGAAGCCGATGCTATGCCTCCTTCTAGAGCAAGATCCTTCTTTACTAGAACAATTGGTTGCTGATCTGACTTTAAAGGTTGTTGTTTTCTCTTTGGTTTTCACTGAAAGGAAAGTGCAATGTAAGGAATTAGTATTAAAAAACATTGAGTGAAAACATGAAGAGATGCAAAGCGCTCCAAATTATTTCTCCTTGATTAAAATGTTTTAAAGGGTTATGATAATGTTGGAAAACAACTGCAAAATATAAAAACAATTCCACTATTGGTGCTCAGTGAATACTTTTAGGTAGATGGCACGTTCCTTGTTTTTGGAAATTAGTATTCTGATTAGATAAAGAAAGCGTGTTGGCCAGACATTGCTGGAAGTAAGAATTAATAATCTTTTCTCTTCAAAATGTTGTTTGTAAAATTCGATTCTCTCCTAGCTTAAATGAACCTTATCATCACACAGTACCATTATGCACTCCTGAACTTAAAAAAGTGGTTATTCTAGTTTTCTTTCTCTTGCTGGGACAAGTACACTGCAACGAAAAGTGAAAGAAGGGATAAGGGAGAAAAGCATAAGTTATTTGGCTTACAACTCTAGGTTACAGTCCATCATTTCTGGTAAGTCAAGGCAGGAATTCAAGGAACTCATCACATCACATCTATAAGCAATATCAAAGACAGAATAAATGCATCCTTGCTTGTGTTGCTTTGCATAGGTAACTTCCTCTTCTCCTTTCCTGTCCAGAAAACTCTCCCTAGTGAACAGTGCCACTCCAAATGGGTAGGGTCTTCCTACATCAGTAACACTGAAGGCAATCCCTCAGAGACATGATGGAAGGTCACACTGAGCTAAATTCCTCATTAAGACTTCTTTCCTGTATGATTCTAGGTTGTGTCAAGATGACAATTAAAAGTAACCAGCATAGTGTTCCTTTAAAAAAATAGCCCATAAAACCCACACACATCTCATACACTTCCTCACCTATCACTTTGTTGAAAGAACTTGAAAATACTTCTGTTTATAGTACAAGTGCATGTTTTTCTATTTGCATATCTGTCTATATCAAAGCAATAAGCACAAACAGTTAAATATATGTGTTGCTACAACTCTATGTAAATGTCATTCTGGTGAACTGAGTTATATAAAAGTAAAATGGTGTCTATGTCTAGGAAAAGAAGGGGTCCAGTTTGGGAAGAGTTTGATGATGACAGGCCAAAAGAGGAATGCCAGGTGGAAATTCAGCTGTTTGGGCACTTTTCCAAGGAAGCCTCACCTGAATTGCCATATGTTGCCGTGTAGCCAGTAAATCTGTACTGAGACAAATAATCATACATATAAAAATCACAAAGTTTTACTCCAAAGCTACTTTCTAGGCTGTGGAGACCTGTGATACTAATTAATTTATGGTTATTAGGAGCAGAGACAACTATTTATAAACATGCAGAAGTATTTGATTATACAAACACTGGCCCTGATATTATTTATAAATAACATTTAAGTCATTAGTAAAAATAGGGAGCTACCTTGACTGACTAAAGGGAATTTTCTTGTAAATTATGATCCATGGACAGGAAGTTTACAGGGTTGAATTGATCCAGTTACTTTACCTTCTTGTAGTGAAAGAAATGTGTGTGTGTGTGTGTGTGTGTGTGTGTGTGTGTGAATGTGTTTCTTTCAATACCAGCAATTTATATTCCTTCTGTAAAGAAGTGACATAATGTCTCCCTTAAACTAATGGAGCTTTATTCAAAGAAACTTCTTATGCACTATACTATATGCTAGAGAAGTCTTTCCTCTACTCCTGCTATCTTGAGGGGACATGGGCACAATGACCTAATAATGGAATACCAGTGGGGAAATATGGAAGCCTACTAGCATGAGAAGAAAATAAGCAAGATAAAAGAGAAGAACCACATACTTTGGATGGTGAGGTAGTTTTGAAGACAAGGTACTCTTCCACAAACACACAGACACACACACACACACACACAAACACACATACACACTGACACAGACACTGACACACACAGATATATACACACTGGCACACACACAAATACTAGCACACACTCACACACAGACACACACACTCACACACACACACATATCTTTGACATTTCAAAGTGGCCCAATTTATTAATTTTTACCATATCCATAATCCATAATCTTCCTTCAGTACGACCACAATACTGTATGTGTGTAAACACACAGACACTGAAACACACAGAGCACATTCTAGTACTCTCAACATTACTAAACAATATGGAACTGGAAACGACCCCATGCTTGGTAACCAATACTGAAGAGTCTATAAAACAATAGAGAATGAAGAAGACCAAGTAGCCTACTCAAAGACTCCCCCTTTCTCTGTTACCCCAGCAACCCAATCCTTTAAACTCCTTTCTAGCACTGTAACAGAATACCACCTCTAGCCTCCCTTCCCCCTCTCCCACATCTCTAGTGGATGCAACAGACCATCTCCTCCCAGCATCCCTCACTCAATTCATGGCTGTGTCCAGCCCCTGCACATGGGCAGATACTCCTTGCTCACCAACAGGTCACATTTGCCAGAACAGGTAATCAGCCCACAGATCTTCACTACTCTCTATGTTCTCCCAACAGACATATCCCTCAGGTTAGTCCCTAATGCTACAACAAAACACCAGATTCAATCACCTATCCTCTCTGTCCATGCCTCCTATGGATCCCACAGGGCATCCAATCTTCACCTTCCTACCTTGACATATTGCCACATCCCAATCTCCAACATCAGCAAGATTAACTGTGAATACACTAGAAAAGCAGATTAGTGAAACAGGCAATGAACAACCATAACATCATCAGAAAACCCAGAGAGGAAACAGAAAACAAGGAACAAACTAAACAGGAAAATACTGAAGCTAACAGAAGTTACAAACCAGATTGAGCCAGAAGGGCCTGGATATATGAGCTGCAGACTCTAAGATACCACAGATGTCAGCCCAGACTACTATAACCAATAAAACTTTCAATCTCCACAGATGGAGAAATTAAGTAATTCACTGATAAAGTCAAATTTATACAATATGTATGCACAAATCAAGCCCTACAGAAGGTACTAGAGGTAAACTCAAAACTACAGAGGTTAACTATGACAATGAAAACACAGGAAATAAATAATTTTATACCAGAAAAACCAAAAGAAGCAAAACACACACACACACACACACACACACACACACACACACACACACACACACCACAAATATATACTCATAAGCACATACACATCATCCACCAACAACACAACAACATAACAGGAACCAACAATCAGTGGTCATTGATATCTTTCAATATCAATGGTCTCAATTCTGCAATAAAAAGACACAGAGTAACAGAATGACTGGAGAAACAGGATCCAACCTTCTATTGCATCCAAAAACCACCTCAGTATCAAGAGTAGACATTACCTCAGAATAAAGGGTAAAGATATTTCAAGGATATGGACAAAAGAAGCAAGCTGATGTAGGCATTTTAATATCTAACAACATAGACTTCAAACCAAAACCAATCAAAAAAGATAGAGAAGGACATGTCACATTCATCAAAGGAAAAACCCTCCAAGATGACATTTCAATTCTTAACAGCTATGCCCCAAACCCAAGGGCACCCACTTTTGTAAAAGAAACACTACTACAGCTTAAATCACATATTGACCCTCACACACTGATAATGGGAAACTTCAACACTCCACTCTCACCAGTGGGCAAGTCAGTCAGACACAAACTAAACAGGAAAATACTGAAGCTAACAGACGTTATAAACCAGATAGACCTAACAGATACTTCCAAAACATTTCTTCCAAACACAAAAGAGTATACCTTTTTCTGAGCACCTCATGGAACTTTCTCAAAAATTGACCACATACTCAGACACAAAGCAAGTATCAACAGTCACAAGAAAAGTGAAAACCTTTCTGTATCCTATCAGATGAAGACAGATTAAAGCTGGATATCAACAACAGAAGCAACAAGAAGCTTAGAAATACCTGGAAACTGGAAAACTCTCTACTGAATGTAAAATCGGTCAAGACAGAAGGAAGAAATAAATGAAAGACTTTCTAGAATTCAATGAAAACGAATACACAGTATATCCAAACCCATGAGACACAATGAAAGTGGTGCTTAGTTCTCAGCACTAAGTGCCTACATAAATAATTGGAGAGATCTCATGCTAGAAACTTAACAGCACATCTAAAAGCTGTAAAACACTGTGGAACTGGGTGTGTCTCTGACTCTTTTGTCTGCTCTTGGAACACTTTTCCTCCTGTTAGGTAGTCACGTTCAGCCTAGGTGTGAGGGGTTTTGTCTTGTCTTAATGCATTTGGTTTTGTCCTGTTTGATTGTTGTCTCTTGGAGGCCTGATCTTTTCTGAAAGGAGACAGAAGGGGACTGGACCTGGAGAAGAGATTTGTGGAGGAGCTGGGAACAGTAGAGAGAGGAGAAACTGTGATCAGAATTTATTGTATGAGAGAAGAATCTATTTTCAATTGAAATAAATAAATCAGTAAATAAACAAACAAATAAATAAAAATATTATTTTCTAATGAAAAAGCAATAAAAAATATTTTGATGAGTGGGATTTTGAAACTAAAGTGGGAAGAGACAGTGAGGATTGACACAACTATTTAAGAACTTCACAGACTTTGGAGCAGGAGCAGAGCATGTAAAAGAATCTTGTTTAATGTCCTCCACAGGTATTTCAGCTCTCAGACAGATGAAGATTTAAATTTGTTTCACTCAGCTCTTACAAGTAAGTGCAGCCTAACAGGCTGAGTGACCATGCATTCCAGGTAGCTGGGCTCAAGTTTAAACGCACACTTGCTTACAGTTGCTGCTTTGCTATTAAAAAATCATATTTTCCAATAAACAAATAAACAGTAAATAAATCAATTAATTAGCGTAAAAATATTTGTCATTCATTGTAATTTGGGAACATCCTTGAACATATTTGTGTTTGGAGCACTCATGGATGTTGAAAATGAGGCACATTTATTCTTGAAGTCTGAAGACAAATGTTTTGCATTTTATTTCTATCCAAAAAAATTTTACTTGTCGATATCTTCATGAATAAAATGTGAAAGTATGAGAATGACATTATTGTAATGTTTTACACATCAGCTTAAAACAAGTTAATTTAAATAAAGTAACTTAATCAATATATATAAGATAGCCTACCATCACTTTATATAAAATAGATTATTATTTAGAATTATTACAGTAGTTATTTGTACTCATGTTTTTTATTCAAATTTGGCCATTAGTATTTTTCAGTAAGAATCCAAAATAAATAAGAAGTAAGTACATGTTTATGTGCGCTCTTGAGTGTCTCTGTGCACGTGTACATGCATGGGAATGGATGATCCTTCCTGGTACAAAGGAAAAGATTAACATATTTAGAAAACAAGAATTAACTGTCTTTCTACAACCAATCAGAATACACGTTACTCAACATGATTGCTTCATCTTGGCACTCTTCAATCATCAGGTCACAGTATCACTCACATGTATTCACCGTTTGAAATAGCATTGATAATGAAGTGTTCCTGTCACCATAAAAGTTCTGCTTGCATTAGAGAGGAAGGGTGGGGACATGAAGATAAAGAGCAGAGAGACAAAAGTGATGATTCTGTTCTGTTAGTATCACAGAATTCAAAATGGAGGGTCCTCCAAGATCCTTCTGTCCTTTGGGGAAAGCTTTATTGTGTTTTTTTTTTTTCTTCATTAGACTCTTGAAACATATATATTAGTGAAAATCAGGGCACAAATTATGCAGTGGTAGAGAGATTTGATTTCTGAGGTTTACCTTGGAGCAAAAATGTTTGAATCTCAACATGCATCACTTTTACTGGATCCTTCTGAGATTCTGAGAAAGACTAAGCAATGCTGAGTTTCTTGAGGAATATTCTACCAGTAAATAATTGAAACTGTATCGATGGTTAAGAATGTTCTCTCGCCGGGCGTTGGTGGCACAGACCTTTAATCCCAGCAATAGGGAGGCAGAGCCAGGCGGATCTCTGTGAGTTCGAGGCCAGCCTGGGCTTCCAAGTGAATTCCAGGAAAAGGCACAAAGCTTCACAGAGAAACCCTGTCTCGAAAGAACCAAAAAAAAAAAAAAAAAGAATGTTCTCTCTTCAATTTACCTGCCATCTTGAAGTTGGAAAAAGACAGGGATTTGATGTGGAAACTGTAAGCACCACCACCTGCACACAGTACTGACTACTTAAGGATTTCCATTTAGGCAATTCTGCTGGAAAAGCATTCTTTTATGGGAAACACATGCTTAGAATTATAAAGGTTGCAAATAACTATTTGCTAGTTTCACAAACTAAGTAAAAATGTTTAGTGAGCATCAGACTGTTCACCTTGAAGAATTAAATATACCTCTCAAAACTCACCATAATGGACAGCAAATTTCACTCTGTATTCTTTAGCACTCTAAATTATTGTATAATGTCTCTTATTCAATGCTAATCACACCACTCAGATAAATATCTGCTTTAAAGTAGATGACAAACCTTATTGTATATGGATTTTGCCTCTAGTCTTATTACAGATTATTTTTCTAGTACTTAAGAGGCTAAGATTTCACATGGGAATCTAGTCAGGAGGAATTACACTTAGTTTTATATTAATAGTATATACATGGGCAGTTTAAAATTATTTTTGTGCCTAATATAATTGCAGCTGTGTTGGTGAGGCTTCTGTATAGTGTTTGTTGTGTTAGCAAAATTGGAAGGATTTCTAGACACATCTTACCCACCTGAATTAAACAAAGATGACATCACTAATTTAAGCAGACCTATAATAAGCAAGGAGATCAAAGCAGCAATACAATATTTCCAGACAATCAAATAAGCAATCCAATTCAGGTCTAGATGGATTCACATTAGAATTCTACCATTTTAAAGTAAAATTACAACCAATATTACCAAAATTAGTCTATAAACTAGAATTCACAGGAACACCCTCAAATCCCCTCAATAAAGCCAATATTGCTCTACTACTAAAGTCAGATAAACCTGAACATCAAAGAGAAATATAAACCAACATCCCTAATGAACACCAACAGAAAAACTTTCAACATAAACACTGGAAAACCAAGTACAGGTGAACATCAAAAACATCACTCACTGTGATAAAATTAGCCTTATCCCAGAGATGTGGATATTGTTCAATATGTGAAAATCAATAATTGTAATAAGTCATATAAATGGATTCAAAACAAAAACTCAAAAACTGAAACATTAAAACCCAAATCACCCACTTTTAAATGTTTTTAAGATCAGAACAGAAATGTCTCAAAAGAAGAAATATGAATAATTTGAGATTTCATCCCACTCTAGTTGGAAGGGCTGTCATCAATAAAACAAACAGCAAAAATGCTGGCAGAGGTGGGGGTTGTTGGGAAAGAAGAGTTTTTATTCACTAGTGATGGACTTGCAAACTACTACAGCATCTATGGAAATTACTGTGGAGATCCCTCAAAAAAACCTAATAAAACTACCATATGACCCAGCTCTTGCATCCTGGGCACATACCCAAAGGACTCTCTAACCTAGAGTAGAAACACATGCTCATCCATGTTCATTGCCACTCTACTCACAGTGAGTAGGAATAATAACCATTGTGGATGCTCATCAAGTCTGATGACTGCATAAAGAAAATGTGGTACATGCACAGGATATAATTTTATTTAGCTGTAAAGAAAAGATCAAATATGAAATTTATAAGTAAATGAATGGAACTGAAATCAAATATATTGAGTTATGTAGACAAATTTCTTAGACAATCTTGGAATATGCTACATAGTCTCCCATATATGTAGGTCCTACCTCTGAATCTATAATTTTTTGTGTACAACTTGGAGTGCCTGTGGAAGCCATGATACCACAAAGAAGCCTTTGGGATTCTAAAGTCTTAAGGGGTTGAGTTAGTAGAAAATAGGTGACATGCAAGTAGAGAGGGGGGATACTGGGGATGGGAATGTTTAAACAGAGGATGATAGCAGATTAGTGTAGATGAGGGAATATTATGTGAAAGCATTCAAGGAAATATGTAAATAAGTGTCTACCCACCCATATAGGTAAACAAGCACAGACCAGTGTTAAGTGTACCTCCAAAGTTCAAATTGGTGAACCAATGAGTTTACTGAGGTTAAGTACCGGGATATGGGTGAATAGTTACTTACAGGATCAGAAATGACTCAAAATCAGCTTCATCACCACAGTTCCATCCCAGAATGTATGACAAAACACAAAATCTGGAAACATGCAGTATGCTGCACACCTTGCATTAGCTCAACCTGCTGCTGAGTGTCTAGGTGATCTGAGCCCCTTTCAGGCAGCTCCATTGGTCTCTGCTTCTTCCAGTGCACTTGGTTAGTCTGCCTTTGCCAGACATGTGGTAAGTTTGAGAGTCTTCTACACAACTCAGCTTACAGAAAATATCCCTTAGCAATCCTCACTGCCTACGTTTGGCAAAAGAGGGCCTAGTAAATCTGGTCAGTTTTAGCTACGTCCTAAAGGCTTTGAATTATTTACTCCCTGGCCTAGCAAACTTGCCTAAAGAATAGAACATTTCACCTACTTTTAAGACATCCTGTGTGTGTGAATGAGCTTCCCTCCAAGTTGGATAGTTTTATCTTATTGGAGATTGCTATGTAACAAGGAGCTGGCCTGGGGGAAGGAAGAGAGGCAGAGTTAACCAGAGTGAAGAGTTATGAAAAGCCAAATTCAAACGCACTATCTTGTAGTTTAATATTTTAATATATTAAAGAAAATATAATTTAGGTTTTATAAAAGAAAGGCTTAATGGAGATACCCTTTATGGCTGCTAAATGCTACTTCTGCAAGCCATGGGTTATTAAACAAAAGCTTTAGTGTCAGTGTGCAATACTTTTGTTGGAGTTGTTGGCAAGAGAGAACTCAGAGCCCCCCCCCCCCAAAAAAACAATACATACTTGTCATTTCTCATGATAGCACATCAGCACTACATGGCAATACTATTTCTGAAGATACTTCATACCTTTGATGAATGATGCTGATAGAACAAGATGAAACAGAGATGGGAGCTTCCTGCCCTTGGCTGACTTCCATAATCCCAGAAGGAGCTATAAAAGTTGCAAAGAGAGAAACTATATAAATAATCTTATCCAGTTTTGAATTCAATGATCTACAGGTGAGATAAATCTGTTGTGTAACAGTGACGGGGTAACCAATTCCCTCTGACTAGATTTGTGATCCTCTCTACAAAGGGACTCCATGCACGTTACTGTGAACCTGGTTTAAAAAAACATGGCAGAAGAGATTGTGAATTCTGGGGATGGGGGTAAGGGAGAGAGAGAGAGAGAGAGAGAGAGAGAGAGAGAGAG
>CABHPQ010166649.1:13610-25315 GCA_902168405.1 Peromyscus aztecus
GAGAGAGAGAGAGAGAGAGAGAGAGAGAGAGAGAGAGAGACTGGATACAATACAACAATGCAGTTAAACTCACATGCTATCATGTTGAATTTAACTATTTATGTTTATAATATAGACAAATGTCACTCTCAACATTGGTAAAAGAAGCTTCTTTTTCCAGTGAATGGTGGTTGCCCATGACTGCCTATGATGATGAGAAAGTGATGTGTGAGAACTCAACTATAAATAAGACGTTTATACCACTTCCTCTATGGCTCAAGCAATATTTTAGAAGTGGGAGTGAAAATAATTTAAGAGCCAGATGATAGAATGGCTGTGAAATGTCATATTCTGTTAAAGACACAGCCAATGCAATCACAGAAGTTGCAGGTGTCTGCATTGGGTCTACACAAGAATGTGCCTGTCAACAGACAGACAGGAATAGAAGAGAGACTCACAGGGTCTGACCACTTATTACTGAACTAGTCTTTGATAGATTCATTGATTTTAGTTGTTTTCCTGTTAATGGTCCATCAGGGTCTCAATGGGTAGTACCAATCCAATGGTCACACAGCTAGTGCTAATTAAACTAATGGGTCACAAAACAAAATCAAAAGTCCTGAATCTTGGAAAGGGACTCATAGGGAGGAGGAGGATTGATGCCGATGGAAGGGATGGAAGAAACAGGGTAGAAGGAAAAAGAACAAACAGAATACTTTGCATACATGCATGAAATTATCAAATAACAAAACTAATAACTTTTCCCCAAAAAAATGACTAGAAAATATAGGTAAGGAGGTAAATATGTTTGCTGCCAAGCCTGAAAACATGTATTTAATCCTTAGAACACACACAGAAAGAGAAAATTGACTTTTGAAAGTTGTCTTTTTGTCTATTTATCCATGGAAAGATGGGAGCATCACACACACACACACACACACTCATATAAAAATATGCCAGAAAATTATTGATATAAGTACCATTTTCAATGTTCCTTCATTACTGAATTTTTTAATATTTGTATTTTTAAATTTTGTATACAATTTATAACTACAAATTTTCTGATATTAAATCAATTTCATATATTTTCAATTCCATGCTTGTGAACCTGGGTGTTGCATGCTCTTTTAAGATTAAGACTTATAGACTTACTATGTGGTTTAAGGAGGAAAGAACGTGGTAAGAGAAACAGGACTCAGAACTTTGATTTCACTATTAGCTTATCATGTCATATTAGAAAATTTTATTAGTTTCCCTGAGCTTCATTTTCTCTTAATTATTTGAAATAATTGATTACTTTTAATGTCTTTCCATATGTAATTCAATAATCAAAACTATGACATATGGTGAAATAATGCTTTTAACAATGTTATATGACTTTTCTTTTTTGCTGCTATTTATTTTCAATAGATACATGGAAAAGCTTCAATGGAATTCATCTCCATAACTTCTGAAAAGACATAACAAAACTGGAATGTATTCTGAAGGTGAGGAACATTAGTACTGTGATATTCCATGCAAAACTATAAATGATGGAATTAAAATCTTTGTGTCATTATTGGCAGATCCCTTTGGAGAGATCACAGAAACTCTACACTTTTTGCACATAAAGAAAAGGCAAAAACAAACAATATAATTTTAAATAGAAATTGCATCATTTTCTTAGAAAGCACTTTCACTGAATGCTTATTATTCAAAATAAACAGTCTCTTTCGAATGACCTGATTATTTATTTAAACCTTTAGTAACATTACATTAAAAAGACATTCACCAAAGAGCCTGCTCAACTTGGCTGTGATGATTCAGATTACCAGGAAATGATTGCAAATGAAAAACTCTACCAAAAGCTATACACTGCAGTGGCTGAAAATAAATGCGACATTTGAATATGACTTGGCTTTTTTTTAGGCTGAAATATGACCTTGTCCCAAGCTCATCTTCCCAAAATTTCAAAACACACACACACACACACACACACACACACACACACACACACACACACAAATAAACATACACACACCTGGACAAACACACATGTAATATGTGTATATATACCATTATACCGTGTTCACCCACTTAGGACAGCTGAGTTGATGAACCTCTTCTCACCAATGCTACACCTGGATCAATGACAAGCCATAGAAGATTTGGGTTTAGCATTGTTTCTGAAGTTCTGAGAATTTTTGTGAACAAAAGCCCAAGCTTCATGGTATAGAGATATCTTTAGTCCTCTAGCCCCAGCATTGAAAATGTAGAAGAATACAGTGGTATATATGTCTACAGTAGTGTTCATAAAGATATTAATACTCCTTAGCAGCAGAAGAGATGCAAAGGGAAATAGGAGCTTCATTTAAGATTCAAGTCATTTCCCCTTTCTCCTTCCTGGCTATACATGACCTCAGGAGATACTACAGTATAAATGGACAATTAACTAAAGGTAGGATTCTATTATGCAACTGGCATAAATTCAACACCCATGATGACAAATGACTTGGTGATGTAATAGTTTTTGAGTCACTCATGCTCATGTTGTCACCATTCTTCCAAGTGCAAGTAACCAAGCCAAGCATTGGTTCAACACCATTTGTTGAGATAGCATCATTTCTTTTGTTGTTGACACTTGACCTGAAGGACATATGTATCTTCTCACTTGTAATAGTAGAGTCTACTACAGCAGCTACTGTTTTCAGAGTTGTTACGGTCTGAGTCTGGATCTTGGTTATTCTAGCAAACCAAGATTTCCTGCAATAGGTAAATTAAACAAAGTGAAAAAGAAGTCATTTGATGTGACTGCACAGTGAAAAAGAATAAAGAAGTCCATGAACACCTCTCCCAAGTCCATCTTTGAGACTCTAAAATGAAGTTGAGGTTTACATCAAGGGCAAGAAGTGTCACATTCTGAAGGAACGTGTGGAACATGTGGCCCCACCCAACAACATTGTTGTCTAGATTTTTCTTGCAAGGTGGCCTGATACATTATCAGAGCTGTGTCGAAGAATTTCTTGTAGAGAGATGATTTCTACTACTGACTGACACCAGGCTTCTGGCATGAAATTCCTGAGTGGCATTCCAATTTCTTGAGGTCCATTATTTAATAGTCTGATAATCAGATGGAGGGGTATATATGTCTCTTCTAATATCTTTCTCTCTTGCCAGGAAGGTTACAATATTACTACCATTACTATCTGCATTTGTAATTCCGCTAGAACTTTGCTCAGATGGACAAATTACTAACACCTCTACTATATTAGCTTCTTCACTTAAGATTATCTCATAATCTTTTCCCACTCTTCTTCCTACCACAATTCCTACTTGTGGAGAGAAGGCTACGATTAAGGACCAAAAAGAGAATAAGTCTCCATCAGAAAATATCTACAATGTAAAAGTGGTCCAAGCATTCCTCAAAAGAAAACAGAGGTTCATTCCCAGCCAAATCTTAGTAGGATAATGTTATGATGCAACAGAACCAGTCATTGTCAATTGCAACCAGATACCACAGTGTTGCTATCCTATTAATTAATCTAGCCTCTACCTGCAATCAAATACCAGCCAATTAGACCAGTCTCCTCTGCATTATGGGAATTGCATGGTAGGTTACACAGCCATAGCCTCTTGTCTCATGCTGGTGTTTTTGGTATTTCTAAGTCTGCCGCATGCTTGAAGTCTGTTAAACAAACTTACCCCATCCCACTTTGGCCTAATGGAGAAGTATTTTCAACAACTTGCCAGTGCACCCTGGTCGTGTCTGATAGAATTTCTACCCTAAGGTGAAGGTAAAGGATACTGAGAAATAATAATAAAGAAATGATGAGGATAGTATCCTACTATTTTACGTTGTTAAATCATAAGACAAGGTTACCAGAAGAAAGAAAAGACAAATAGTGTTGAGATGTTTACTTAGATGGGCATTAAACAGGGTCCTTCACATTGGATTTCTAAGTAAGCAAACTTCAGCTCATTAAGTAAATGGCAAAGCCCGATGTGGTGGCTCACATCTGTAGTCCTAGCAGTCAGAGGCTGAGTCAGCAGGCTTGCTAACATTTCAAGGCCAGCTTGAGCTAGAGTGAGCTCCAGGTATACAGTAACAAAGGATCCCCATTTTCAAACAAAAAATAATAGTAGCAGCAATAAAAATTCCTCAATGTCAGATTAAGTTGTCATATCCCAGGAAAGTGAAGTGGAATTAGCCACAATTCACCCATGAACTTCCACCTTAGCTAATAAAATAGTTTCTTTTTTTTTACTTTATAATCACCTTATCAAAGTTTTCCTTAGCATTTCCTTGGTGAAGTTCAAATGTCTGCAATCTGAATCTTCCTGACTCATGAGAACTTTCATGTTCAAATACATTTTTTAAAAAATTGAATATGACATTTTATTTTGCTATCTTTTGTCATATTGGTTTGTTTTGAACTTTGTTTTAATTTGTGTGTGTGTGCGTGTATATGTGTGTGTGTGTGTGTGTGTGTGTGTGTGAGAGAGAGAGAGAGAGAGAGAGAGAGAGAGAGAACATAATGATGAGTAGCAAAGAAGGTGAAGAGGATCTGGGAGGGGCTGAGAGAGGAGAAAAGATACGATACAATGCTTGTAAAAATTTTTAAACCAAATGTTTTTAATTAAATATGCTTAATTTATATTTTAAAACCAGTTACATTTCATTTTACATATACAACCTATATTTTATTTTATATATATATATATATACTTTATATATAAATATATGAATGTTATAAATCTAAAATTTTAATTTAGCTTCTGACTATGTATTTTTATTTCCAAATCTAACAACCATTTCACAGTATCAAGTCATGCTATATCTTTTTCTATTCCTATCAGTTTGGTATCAATTTACAACTTCTCAGCATAGTTTTGTAAAACATGTGATCAGTATTAAGTGATTTAGTATCTATCTAGCCTATTCTCTCTCTTGTTAAGAAGTTGTCCTTTAGATACAGAAAACACACGAAACATGTTGTGTCTATTGCCCAGTAAGGCCCCTTCTAATGTCCTAGAAGAAATTGGCAATGTTGATCAATTTCCTTCATTTTTTTTGTTTGTTTTGTTTTTCACTTTCTGTGAAGATTTTAGAAAATTCCAAATAGTTTCCAATATGATACTGTGTTTTCATGGTTATGGTCACTGTGGTTTTGGAAAGGAGTTACAGTTAGGAGAACACTTGCTGCACATCTGCAATGTGTTCCACATACATATAAAGTACAAGTGGAAGTACGGGATAATATAGATAGCCATAGTTTTATTGTCAAAGAACTCAAAGTTCATAGAAATGGGCGATCTGAAATGCTTATCCAGGATTTCAGGTACATTCTTCAATGTGATTTGTCGTCATTTTTGATTCTTATGAAGATAAAAGAATGCAGAAAGCTCTATCAGTCTGTACTTAAAGATCTGACATCACAGCATCAGTAAGGTTCTAAGTAAGAGCTAATTCTTTTTTTTTTTTGCAGATGAAGAAATTTGAACTAGATTAATAGTTTCTGTTTCATGATCAAAAGGGACTGAAGAAGTTTTCATAAATGCAAATGAGGAAAAAAAGAAAGAGTATTAGGAAAGACCATGCCTAGTTACATGCCCTTCCTATTTGAACACTTACGGTGTTTCCTTGAGCTGCAGAATGTTCATGCTGGTCACCCCCCCCATCACTTCCAATAAGCCAATTCTGAGATGACTGATACCATGTTTTATGGAATGTCTATCTTCTACAACAAAAACAACTCATTTACATTCCATTCAGCTGTTAGGAATCTAATTTAGACATAAGACAAAATAAACACACTTTTCTGAAACTTTCATAAAAACATATGCCTACTTTGATATTTTTATTTTTCAACTGTGTTTTCCAAACTAGTAGCATATGGTGGGATTATCACAAAAGTCAATGGAACAAAAGACTCCCTTTAAGAGACATTTGCATGCTCTTTGGTATATAATAAACAAGACAAAACTTGAGCAACGTGTCAAAGTGTTTGATTGCATGGACAAATATGTTCTTAAGATTCACTGTCATTATTCATGAAATGATTTCTTGAATGCAGATAAGCAGTAGGCAATTAATATTTATGCCATTAAAATACATCTCTAAAAGCACACTACTAATTTTTAATTTTAAATAGTAAACTTCATGCTATTATCATGGTTAATCAAACGTTAGCTTTCTCATAATGGAAAAGAATTAAAAGGAAAATAACTATTTTATTGTTTTTACCAATGTTATTTGACTTTCTATTTCAATTTTAACAATATTAACCTGTAACCTCTAATAGAGGAAAGCCATCTTTCTGATTTGTGAAACATACCCATCTACTGTACATTTTTTTTTAATATGAGGAGTTTGGTGACCAAAAGTGATAAGTAAACTGAGGATGGGACTGATGCCTTCCTTGTGCAGAGAACCGTAGAATGGAAATCAGTGGCTTGAGGACTTGCTCACATGTCTTAATCCTCGCTTATGGCTAGTGTCTCCGTTGGGCTTTGCCAGTTTTTAAAATTTCCCCTTTAATTAAGACTTTGAAAGAACTATATGCTTTCATGTTGTTTTTTTTTTTTTGAAAATTCGAGTGTGTTCTTGAATGAAACACACTTACACTCTCCAACCTAGTGTCATCTTTTACAGTTGAAGGACATTTGTGTGGAACGGAGAATTACAACCATGACAAATTATGAGAGCTAAAGTGTTCATGGTGTAGAAACTTGGAGATATGGGACTACAGAATATTTATATATTATACATATAATATATACACAGAGAGATGGGATTAGTGAATTTGTATATATTATATATACATTATTATACATTATACAATATACGCACATTCTCTAATCTTATCATATAAGTGTGTATGCATATATATGTGTGTGTATTATATTGTATTATATAGTATATTCCCAGCTTTAATGTAGCTTTACTGTGAATTTATTAAGCAATAAACATGGATTTTTTAGTCCAGGGTCTAACCAAGTAAACTTAAATATAGTCAAAAATTGTTTACTAAAAAGTGATCCATATTGGATGACATACTTCCTTAATAGAATATATCCATGGCAGATAAAAGGTCTCTCTCTCTTCCTGATATGAGGGTTTTAACATCACTAATCATTTTATGAAATCATTTGGCTTTAGTATGTCACAGGGAAAATACTGCTTATGGTTAATAATTTATGAATAAATTTGGAAAACAGACTCTACTTATCAGCAATATTTCCTCCTTTTAATTTGTAACAAAGGCATAGACTGCCTTACTGGGCCCAAGTGTTTATAGTGTTGAATGTGTATAGGTCAGCATCTACACATGGAACAGATATACACGTGCTCACCATAGGGATTTTTAAATGACAGTATGCCAAAGCATCAGAATCATACACAATGAGCCAAACACATGCTGGTTAATCTCAGACTATCTTTATGTGATAGTTGAAAATATACAGAGCATCACGGTTTAAGTTCTAAGTCAGATCTTGAAATAGAAATTCGTCCAAGAAGCATGGATGGGCGTTATTGAGTATGTGCAATAGACTAGCCTAACACAAGTGAGGAAACAGCATCATCAAAGTGAATAGAACATTTGACTTAGAAAAACAAAACACAAACAAACTTCTAAAGCATTTGGTTACTCTAGGAGATTAACTTCATTCAAGAAAAAATGCTGGGCCCTGAGATTATACCAAACAGGAGGATGTGGAATCTGTCCTTGTTTACAACCTCACTGAAGCAGCATTACTATTTATGGTGTGTGTGTGTGTGTGTGTGTGTGTGTGTGTGTGTGTGTGTGTTTATGTGTGTTATCCTAAAAAGGAAATATATTCAAGATGAGATTGCACCAGAAAACAAAGTTATTAGATGAAAAAAGATAAAAATAAGATTGAGAAATATGTGGGGACATAGTTATGGGTTGAGTTAAGTTATAAGAGCTAGCTAGCAAGAAGCCTGACCCAGAGGCCATATAATTTGCCATTAATATTAAGCCTCTGAGTGATTATTTTTTAAGCAGTGATTGAACTGCAGGGCTGGATGGGACCGGAGAAAACTATGACTGCATAGGTAATTTTTAAATTCAATCAAAGATAAAGATGTTTTTGAGTATGCAAGGGTGGGTATAATATTGAGTGACACAAACACACACCTTTTATTTATTTTTTATGTATCTTAAGAATGGGAAGCCAAAAATATTTTCCATGAAAATTTCAGATCACAAAGCACTATTTTACCACTAGCATATTAGGCACTAAAGGGCATGCAGCCATTTTAAGAACAATCTATTTAACAAATTAAAAGTTAGATATACTAGATTGCACACTGGACCTTGGAAAAGACAGTGGCAATTCATAACTATGAACTTTTTTTAGCTATGGATAACACTAGCCATATGAGTGCCTTAATACTTCTAGAGCATTAGAGAACACATGTGAAGTCCAATGACGTGAATTTAAATATCATAAAACTATGAGGGATTGTGAGTGTGGGGTTAGCTGATGTGTCCAATATGGCTCTTCCCATGATCTTACATCCCACAAATTGAATGATACTTGGATATTAGCTCTGTCCACACAGGAAGGTCAGCTCCTGGGACATAACCATGGCTAGTGATAAATGAGTATGTCTGGGCATGAGGAGAGCTGGCTGTAAGTTGAGGGAGTTGAAGGGCACAAGCAGTCTGGGTTTGTTTGTTTTCTTTTCTCCCTTTATTAATGATCTGATAGATCTGCAGAAAGTGGGTGGCAATCAAATTTGCAGATGGTGTGACACAGTGATCAATGTGAAAGCATCTGAACCAGCATAGCCAGAACCTAGAGGTTCAGTCAAAATGAGATAATTAGAACACAACACTGTTAAGACAGACCTGGGGTTGTTAGAATGCATTAAACAATTAGGCTGGGGAGAAAAACTCCAGAGGATAGAGGAATGCCCAGAGGCAGTCAGAGTTCAAAGACAAACCACTGGCCCTTATTGTTGTGAATTGGGATTCCATGTTCAATTCTTTAAAGCAGACAATTTTGTGATTTATTCTTACATATTGGATTAGCCACATTAACTTTGCAAGGCGGGGGGACTTACATTCTCTGTGAGAAAAAGTATAAGCCACCAGCATGGTAAGTAGGTGGAAGGTATTAATACAAGAATGCACAAAGTCCAAACTTTGGGCATCATTGACTCCAGTTTTAAAATAAGTGTTTTACACTCTTTATTAACAAAATGCAAAAAATGCAGAGTTTTTTTATTTTTTGGACAATGAGCTCTGATTAGCTTAGTTTAACAGTTTTCCTAGCCCAAAGCAACCACATTCATATGCTTGTTAATTTGTGTGGCCAAATTGAAGTGAATAATTTGTGGTAGAATGGCAGAATATTAATTGCCTAAGTTGTCGTCCCAGGAGGCTCCAGGCATTTCAAAGAGTGGTTAAGAGTGCCTAGGTTCCAATTGCCTGAATTTTGTGTCTAATTGGTTCCACGACCCAGTTTATTTACGTAGTGTAAATAAAATGACGAAAATTTCAATTAATTCATAAGGCTTGTGGCTATTATGGAGGGCATGGAGTGTGCCATCCCCAAAAGCTCATTCTGAATATGGGTTATTTGAAGGGAAGTAGAAAGGAAAAAGAGAGGCAAGAATCTCTTAGTCTTCCTTTTTCTTCTCGAAACAGACTAGTTTTGTCTGTGGAAGCTTTATCAGGTTCAGGCTATACAGATCCATAGCCTATGGCTTTAGTTCCCCTACACTCCAAAAGAACTAGGAAGCAGAGACTGGTAAAGAAAAAAGCATTTATTTATGGCCTTGCCAAAGAATAGTGAGAGAGACTATTTTTCTTCCCACTGCACCTGTGGCAATCTTAAAGTTTATAGAAATCCATTAGACAAAGGCAAGACAATATGTAGATTCAGATGTCCAGCAGTGTAGCTAGTTCTTTACTGTGGGGGATTTGGCTGGGCTTAGGGTTGTCTCCACTTCCATTCCAACAGAAGCTTTAGAAGGATCATAATACCATGGAAGGGAAGTAGCATCAGCAATGTATGTGCATGGACAAACCTTCCTAACTAGCAGCTGATAGACATTACCACCTGCATACCACCTGTGGAGGGAAGGCAACCATGATGAAGCCAGAACGGTAAATGGGGCCCCAGTGCACACATATATCAGAAAGTATCCCCCAACAGAAGATTTTTTCCTATGGTGGTGGACCTAAACAGTGAAACAGAAGAACAGAATGGCCAACCAAAATTAGTACAGACCCAGTACTACAAGGGTTCCTCATTTGCATCATGGGAATTACATGGTTAGCAATAACATATGTAGTAGCTCACTGGAACTGTTTAGGACTGAATACTCTTCCCTAATCAGGAGCGCTCTCATTTGGAGATGGAAATCATATGAAGTTACTTTGAAAGTGTCAGAGAACTTCTCCAGAATGAAGTCCTCTATAAGCCTGCTGCCCTCTCACAGTAAATAAAACTTTTCTACCTATCCTGGCATAATCTGTAAATTCTCTCAATACTCTATCAAGTCCTCCATCTACATGTTTCCCCATGGCTGCCTTCCAAGTTTATTAGTCTAGAGCCTGAAATTTTCATTCTTACATCTTCATACATTTTTTTTTTTGCAAAATCATACTTTTCTTAAGGTGCTCAGGATTATAAAACTTTAAAAACCCACATAAAACTGTATTTCTTCAGTCTCATATCCAGAACCACAGGCAATGGTACTAAGGTGAATGAGGAAAAAAACAAACCAAACAAACTTTTTTTTTTGTCAGCAACACATGGTAGAGGAACTAGCCTTTAGTAAGTTTATTTATTTATTTCCAACATAATGTTTTATTGATCATTTGGAAATTTCACTTAATGCACCCTGATCACACTCACTTCTCGGTCCTCCCATTCCACTCCCTACCCTTGTGATTGCCCCCAAAGGAAAAAGAAAATAACAAGTCTAACTTATGTTGTCCATATACTAACCAGAGCTTGGTCAAGCTCCCAATGGTCAACCCCTTAGAAGCTATCATGTTATGTGTTATGATTATTTAAAATTCAGGGAATGTATACCTAGAACCACATTGTTAATTCATTGTTAGCATCTTTCTGAAGGAAATGTATGGTGAAGTTATTCCCTTATTTTCTACTTATTCAGCATGTTATTTGGGACTCATAGACATCAGGACTCTCCATCGTTGGAGATTCAAAGTATGATCATCTGAACTACAAACTCTAACTCCATGGTCATATAAGGAAACAGTGTTCATCTTTTGACCTCAGGAGTGTTTGTCCTGTAATCTCATTCCTTCTTGTTTTCCTTCTTCCTGTTGACTCCCATTTTTTTTGGGGGGGATTTAACACCAATATTCCCACTGTAAGCTGAGCATCAAGCCCAATTCTATTATTAATCTGTCAATACAATTCCACTTAATCATGCGCTTTTACTAATTTTACTCATTGGGAGCCTATTTGCAGAGACTGGATGTCCCCAGATGGTGGCTGAGGTTTGAAAGGTTATTCTTTCCCTTGGGCATCCAATGAAGCTCCAAATGTAATATAAATTATTTTCTATTTAACTTACCCTGTAAACATCATTGTGTTTTTGTATTAGCTTACAGAAAGTCATGATACATATTCAATTTTTTCTCCTCCACTTCTTCCTTGTTTTTTATAGTATACCATGTAAGGATGGAATTTACCCTTTTTCCCTACGCTCTTTCCACTATCTTACTTTTTAATTTATA
>CABHPQ010166649.1:31600-44078 GCA_902168405.1 Peromyscus aztecus
TCTCTCTCTCTCTCTCTCTCTCTCTCTCTCTCTCTCTCTCTCTCTCTCTCCCCCTCCTATCTATCTATTTATCTATCTATCTATCAATCATATATATGTTGTAGAATGTTATTTTAACAATGTAAAGTTGTGTTACATTTGTTTATGTTGCAGAATATTACTTTAATTATATAAAGATGTGTTACTTTTGTTTATGCTGCATTTGTTTAATTATGAAAAGATGTGTTGCATTTATTTCATCTTGCCTGCCTAGGCACCTGATTGGTCTAATAAAAATCTAAACATCTAATAGGTAGGCAGAGAAAGGATGGTGGGGCTCTCAGGCAGAAGAATAAATAGGAGGAGAAATCTAGGCTTGAGAAGAGGAGAAAGAAGAAAGAGGGAAGGAGGAGAGAACTAGGGAGAACTCTGGGGCAAGAGGCCAGTCAGATGCCAGACAGACAGACATAGAGAAGCAGTGAAAGTAAGCTATACAGAAGTAAGAAAGTCAAAAAGTCCTGAGGCAAATGGTACATAAAGAAAAACAGGTTAAATTAAGTGAAAAGAGCTAGCCAGAAACAAACATGGCTAAGCTAGGCCAAGCATTCAAAACTACTAAGTCTCTGTGTAATGATTTGGGAGCTGAGTGATGGCCCAAAAGAAAAAAGCCTGATATATATATATATATATATATATATATATATATATATATATATATATATGAATTTATTGGAATGACTTACAGGCTGCAGTTCAACAATGGCTAGCTGTGGATGGAAAGTCCAAGAATCTAGAGTTGCTCAGTCCCAAGAGGCTGAATGTCTCAGCTGGTCTTCTGCATACTCTGGAATCCTGAAGAAGTAGGCTCCAATGCCAGTGAAGGAATGGATGTGCTGACAAGGTAAGAGCAGGTGGTCAAAAAACAGCACTTCCTTCTTCCATTGGACTTATATCAACTTCCACCAGAATGTGTGGCTCAGATTAAAAGTGTGTCTTCCAACCTCAAGTTCTAGATCAAAGGCATGTCGTCTTCCTGCCTCAAGATCCAGATTACAAGTGTGCTCTCCATTTCTGGATTGTAGTTCATTCTAGATATAGTCAAGTTGACAACCAAGAACAACCATCACAATCCACCTCTTATCAACTTAACACAGAATCATATCTCCTTGTGTCATGATTAATTTCTAAATGGAAATAATAACCAGGTTATAATAATGCTAAACGTAATGTAACCATCCCATGTACAATTGAAAAAGTATTATATATTTAATCAGGTCATAATTATGCCTAATATAATATGACTATCCATTTTAAATCTGTAAATGCATTATAAATTTAAAATAGGTGGCAATGTCCCTTGGGGGACATCCTTCTAATATCTCAAACTTACATATGATAACCATTAATACAAATACATTCTTGATAAAATCCAACAGAAGTATTCATTTCAGTTATAATCCTCACTTCTGCAACTGGTCACATGGCCTTAGATGGTATTTAGAACTACCTTCTTCTACTACTTACTCACTCTGTATTTCCTTCACCTTCTGCAAGCACTTCAGCAGGGCTTGGCTCTTTTCCTGGAAGAGTGACCCATACCTTCATTCCTGAGGGATCTGTGCCCTTTGTCATCCTGCCTGGATTAGGCTGTTGTAGCTTCCCATTAAGCTTAATCACAGTGCATGGTAGCACCAAGAGATGCCCTAAAGGATCTCTTGCACTCTAGACACACTCCTTCTTACCTCTATTGTGGAGAAGCAATCCAACTTCCCCATGGTAATCTGGATCTATCACCCATCCAGACAGTTATTCCTTTCTTAACCTGTTGGTTTAAGGGCATCAATAGTCCAAAGTGATCAGTGGGAAGTCTGAGCTTCCAGTTCAATGGAATATTGGTTGTGGCTCCTGGCAGGAACACTCTTCCCTCTTGAACTAAAACTTCCAGGCCAGCAGAACTTAGAGTTGCAGGAACAGGAAGCAAAAACTTTCCTAGTGGGTCACTAGGGGTGATAGTGAGTGGAACTGTTCCCTTTTCCACCCTTGATTCCTGGACCTGTGGATCTTGGTGTTGTACCCTGTGTCCCTCAAAGACCATCAAGAGACCAAATCCCTGCAAAAGAAGAGTCTTTTTATTGCGAGTTAACTCACACCTTTCTGTCCATCTGATGCAACAGCAGAGCAGGAGAGACCCCGAGTAGCAAGAGGGCAGAGTATTTATAGGGAATAAAGAAAGGGAGTCTTGGGGTATTCAGACTACACAGGATTGGTTTATGTGAGTGACAATCATGTTAGTAACTTTTAATTGGCTAGGATTATTTGGAGGTTACAGTTATCTATTTTTGGGCAGGTCTGGACAAATCTCAGACTTTGTCCTTGAGCTTCGTGAAGGCTACCTGGCCTAGCATGTACTGTGGGGGCTGGCTCAGTGGCCCAGGCGTGGTGCATCCTTTCTTCCTTTCCCTGATGGCTATTGGCAGATCTGGAACTCAGCAGTAGCTGTAGCCAGGTCAGCATTGGTGAGTGGAAGTCCATGGTGATGAATCCATGAATAACCCTCATCTCTGCCACCATGGTCACTTTGTTCATGTGTCCTTTGAACAATGAAAGGAATTGCTGAGAAAAGAGGTTGTCTGTCTACAGAATGGGTCATCCCATCTATTTGATTATTGAACTCCTCCTCAGCAGAAGCCACCTTTTGGTGAACATTTACATGGGGCACAACTATCTTCACATCCGTTGCCCATTTGGAGAGATTTATCCACATACTTCTTCCCCAAATATCTTTTTCACCAGTTTTCCAATCATGATCTTTCCAAGTCCCTGATCCTTCACCCAAGTTATTGGTTAAAACCCATGAATCAGTGAATAATTGCATATCTGTCTATTTCTCCTTTAAAAAAAAAACAAAAAAAAACTGTAGTATTGACTATGTGCAGTGCTCAATGTTCTGCCCACTATGAAAATTTCCCAACCGGCAATGGAGGAGTGCTCCCCTCTCTCCATACACTTGACAGTATGATCTGTCATTTGTTTTCTTGAGTTTAGGCATTTTGACAGGTATTTAGATGGAATCTCACAGTAGTTTTGATTTACATTTCCCTGATGGCTAAGGATTTTGAACATTTCCTTAGGTTTTCCTTGGTGATTTGAAATTCTTCTACTGTGAATTCTCTATTTAGATCTGTACCCCATTTTTAGTTATTTATTTTTAATATCTATATACTTTGTGTTAGTTATTATTATTATTATTATTATTATTATTAGTAGTAGTAGTAGTAGTAATATTCTGGTTTTTCAAGACAGGTTTTGTTGTGTGTGTGCAGCCACTGCTATCCTGGAAATTGTTCTGCAGACCAGACTGTCCTCCAACTCAGAGATCTCCCTGCCTTTGCCTCCCAACTGCTAGGATTAATGGCATGCACCACCACCTCCTGGCTATGTTATCTATATTCTTGAGTTCTTTATATATTATGGATATTAGTTCTCTAGTGGATGTGGAGTTGGTAAAAAAAAAAAAAAACTTTTCTCTTCTGTAGGCACCTGTTTTGTCCAATTGACAGTGTCTTTTGTCTTACAGAAGCTTTTCATTTTCATGAGGTCTCAGTTATTGATTATTGACCCTAGTGCCTGTACTGTGGGTATTCTGTTCAGGAAGTTGTTCTCTGTGCCAATGAGTTCAAGACTATTTCTCATTTCTTCTATTGTGTTCAGTGTATCTGGTTTTATGTTAAAGTCTTTGATCCACTTGTCCTTGAGTTTTGTGCAGGGTGATAAATATGGACTTATTTGTATTCTCCTATATGTAGACATCCAGTTTGATCAGCACCATTATTTGAAGATGCTGTCTTTTCTCTAATATGTATTTCTGGCTTCTTTATAAAAAAAATCCACTGTCCATTGGTGTGTTGATTTATGTCTAGGTCTTCATGTGGATTCCATTGTTCAACTTGTCTGTTTTTATGACAATACCATATGTTTTTTGTTACTATAGCTCTGTAATACAAGTTGAAAGCAAGAGTAATGAGACCTGCAAAAGTTCTTTTATTGTTCAGAATTATTTTGCCAATCCTGGGTTTTTTGTTTTCCCATATGAAGTTGAGAATTATCCTTTCAAGGTTTGTAAAGAATTGTGTTGGAATTTTCATGGTGATGGCATGGAACCTATAGGTTGCTTTTGGTAAG
The DNA here is from genome assembly GCA_902168405.1 of Peromyscus aztecus. NCBI lineage: Eukaryota > Metazoa > Chordata > Mammalia > Rodentia > Cricetidae > Peromyscus > Peromyscus aztecus. The sequence goes on from CABHPQ010166649.1 coordinate 35,762, forward strand.
ATTGCCATTTTTATTGTGTTAATCCTACCAATCCATAAGCATGGAGAATATTTCCATCTTTTGATATGTTCTTCAATTTCTTTCTTCAAAGACTTGAATATTTTTTTCATATACGTCTTTCACTTGCTGAAGCTGTAATTTTTTCTGAATGCAGAAAGAAGGGAGAGCAAAAGCTAAGGAATAACTAAAGAATTACTATACATAATGTGATGATCCTATGTAAGAATTAGGGAGACAACTTAGAAACATGTTGGTCAGGGATAGGATTATCAACACATTAAAAAATAGACTGTAATGCTTTATAATTGTATGAACATATAGTAAAATCATAAAAGTCGTGAGAACAGTGCAAACAATTCCACACACCCAGCACAGATTTCTCTTCATTCACAATTTATATTATGATCTTACAGTTGTTAAAATGAATGGATTCATATTAACAAATTAATATGAGCTAAAGCCTAGGCTTATTTCATACTTCTTTCCGCTATACCCAACATCCCTCTTCAGTACCTGGATCTCAGATAACAAGCTACATTAGTTATCAGTAATTTCTACATTTTGCTGGATACTTTTCAGGCTATTTGCTCCTCATCAGATTTTCTTTGTCTCCATAACTTGCACAGTTTTGTAGATCAATGTATTTGTAAAAATGTTTCACCAGTGGGATTTTGTTTTGATGTTTTTCTCGTGATCTGACCAGAGAAAGAGTTTTATGTAGGAGGACCACAGAAGTGAACAATTCTCTCGAGACACAGACTAAGAATTTAATCCATCACTGGGGATTTTGACTTTGATCAACTCATTGAGATATTGTCTGCTTTATTTCTCCAATGAGATGTTTCACTCTCCTCTGGGACTTTAGCGTGGTACTTTCCTTAAATTTACACTGTTCCTGTCTCTGAATGTAGAATGCTAGGATTTGAGTAATCCTGTACCTTCAACAAAAAATTGTATTATTTAAAAGGAAGTGATTTGCAAATTCTGTACTGACAGACTGTGAGGCTGTGCTTTACCACTGTGAGGGAGAAACATCTGCTTAAGTGATTTGGTATTCTTCTATGTGTTTCTTCTTGAGGAGACTTTGGCCACCTGCTGCTTTGTATGGATTTGCCCACTACATTGACGTTTCCTAACCTACTAGTATAAAACTGTTTATAGTAATTTTTTCACCCCTTCTCATGTCTGGAATGATAGTAGTATTGTCTCCAATTCAGCTTAGCTTTACTTACCATTTGGGGTTCCCCACCTGAGGTCCATCTCCTTCCCTTTTCTTTCTTATTCATTTTATCCTATTGCCATTGTGGCAAAAGCTTAATCACATGTGTTAAAATCTGTCTGAACAATAGTCTCTGTGTTATTATTCCACAAGTTTCTGATTTGTTTAAGGATTTGATACCTTTCATTCTGCAGTTTCCTAAGATGGAAACTTAAATTAGAGACTTGGTGAGGATGTAGATGGCTCAGTGGTTAAGAGCAATTGTTGCTCTTGCAGAGGATCCTGGTTCAGTTTCCAATACACATATGGTGGCTCACAGCCATCCTTAACTCCAGTTCCAGGGGATTTGATCCTGGAACCTCAGGAGGCAACCAGCAAGGATGGGGTACACATATATACATGCAAGCAGAATACCCATACACATAAAATAAAATAAATAAATCTTAAAAGAAAATAGCCAGGTGGTAGAGGTACAAACATTTAATACCAGCAATTGGGAGGGTGAGGCAGGCAATTGTCTGTGGGTTTGAGGCAAGCCTGATCTACAGAGCGAGTTCCAGGACAGCCAGGACTACATACAACACAGCAAAACAAACAGACAAATAAACAAAAAAATATACATTATATATGTGTATAATGTATATATAAAAATATAAATTATATATTGTATATAATTATATAATATATACAAATATAATTATATGTCAGTTATATATAATTATATATTATATATACATATACAAACATAAATGTGGCTTCTTTTTCTTTTTATCTTACTTTCCTGTGTCTTTGTGTGATATATCTCCTTCCAAATGCTTTCAGTGCCTTATGCCTACTTGGTAGTCATTGCATTACTCTTCATTCAGGTCTGGGAGCCATTTTTGCTGGGAGCCACACTGAGTTGTTTTGCCATTGATATGCTTTCCTGGGTCTTGCTTATTTAGAGAATGTCTTGCTATTTGCTCAAAGTGTCCTTGAAGTTACTATCCTCCTGCCTCTTCCTACAAAGTGTAAGGGTTATAGGCATGCAATCACTTATCTTCTGGTATGAATTCAAAATATTTTTGAGGTCACTTAAAATATCTTTCTTTTTTTTTTTTTGGTTTTTTCGAGACAGGGTTTCTCTGTGTAGCTTTGCACCTTTCCTGGAACTCACTTGGTAGCCCAGGCTGGCCTCGAACTCACAGAGATCCGCCTGCCTCTGCCTCCTGAGTGCTGGGATTAAAGGCATGCACCACCACTGCCCGGCTACTTAAAATATCTTTCTTGATCAATGTATTACACAGACGTATGCAGGTTACTTTTTGAACATTTAGAGATTTTATAGCTATTGTTCTATGACATTTAGTATCCATTTTTGGACAAGACATACTTATTATATTCTTCTTCTGGCCGTAGACTCCTCCCTTATCATTATGTGTCCCCTTCTTTATCAATACTTATATTTTTTTACCCAAACTCATTTGTCTGGTACATAGCTACTCATATCTTTCTTCATCTTCAATTTAGAATGGTATTTCTCTCTATTGACATACTTTTATAGCATCTGAATATTTGAAACAAACCTTTACTTCTTAGTGATAGCTTACCTTTGGGTCTTAATATTTTAATTAAATCATGTCCTTTAAAAAAGGCATTGGGGATGCCCACAGTTGAAGTGCTTCATGAGATAATTTATCTGTAGATGCCAAAGAATTTATTGAAGAGTTTGTTTTATCTCAGCTGTTGAATTTTCCGTTCCAAGTTAGCAGACAAGAGATAAAGCACCCCTTCTAAGAAAGAGTTCCTGGCAGCTCTTTTGGGAACAGTCACTTTATACTACAAGCTTAGCATGTTGGATGTGCAGAAGGTGAACTACCTGAGCTTAAAATCATACCTGACTGTTAGTAGACTTATGTATCCATACTAGTTATACAACTTTTGTAACACCATCTGCCCTTGGTTGGGGCAGGAGAGCCAGAGCAGATATAGAGAAGTAACCTTCTCTTATGTAGGAATCAGGGATTTAGAAAGTCCTTTTAAATTTCAAAAGCCATGGAGAACAGCTTTTGGCTTGAAGAATACTCAGTAGATTTCACTTAAGACTATTCTTCTACTATGCTTCATGAGTGGCTTTTTCTTTCCTCGTTCTAGGAAAGTTGAAATACCCAGATATAAAATTCACAAATTTGTGGTAACCTTCCTAATACTGCAGTTTTTTTTTCTCATCACAGTTTCATTCAATTCTGTACCAAATAATTAATTCACTTGCTATGTCTCTGTCTTTAGATCTTACGAAGTGTTTGTTCTATGACTTTTGTTTTCTAAAAGTCCCACAAAGAGGCACTGAAATTCACTTTGGTTGGGTTTCCTTAGGATGTAGAGCTAAGAGGGATGAATTCCTAAAATTATATATGTTGGAGCTTATATTAATCAGGGTTCTCTAGAGTCACAGAATTTATGGAATGAATCTCTCTATATCTATATCTATCTAATCTATACTCTCCATCTCTCTATAAGTAGATATCTATAGATAGACAGAAAGATAGAAAAATAGAAAGATAGATAGATACAAAGAGAAGTCATTGGAATGACTAACAGGCTGTAGTCAAATTAATCCAACAATGGCTACCTATGAATGGAAAATTCAAGAATCTAGTAGCTGCCCGGTCTCATGAGGTTGGGTGTTTCAGCTGGTCATCTGTATATGCTGGAATCCCAAAGAAGTAGGCTTCAATGCCAGTGAAGGAATGGATGTGCTAACAAGGTGAAGGAAAACAGGTGAAGAAGGAAGGATTCTTCTTGGTCCTTATATAGGCTTCCAGCAGAAGGTGCTGCCCAGAATAAGGTGTGGCTTCCTGTGTCAAGATGTAGATTAAAGGTGTGTGTCTTCTTGCTTAAAATCCAAATCAAAGGCGTGTTGTCTTTCTGTCTCAAGATCTGGATCACAAGTGTGTCCCCCATTTCTAAGAATTGTAGTTCATTCCAGATTTAGTCATTTTGACAACCAAGAATAGCCATCAGAGAGCTAAAATTAGGAAGTCCTTTATGAGTAAGCATTTTAAATAATGAACAATAAATATATTAGGTTGATTTTTAACATGAAGCAGGTCAAAGAAAAGGATTCCTATAGTGGTGGTTCCCACAGTTGGTCTCCAAAAAGTGATGATACAACTTCAGAAACATGAGACAGAGAAAGGCAATAAACCATAACAAGATATTGAGAAATAGATGCCAGCTACAGTATGGGTGCTGTATCGAACAGGAACCAGCCAAACCCTCCTGAGTCTTTAAGTGTTACACAGATGTAAAAGCAAGAAGTTTGGTTATCCTGTACCATATCTCTTTCTCCTTGTGAAGACACATCCACAAGTTCTTAGACCCACAGAATTCCTGAGTATCTCCAGAGAAACCCTTCAAGTAATTTCTGTAAGATGCCATTGCTGAAGGAATAAGTGTGGTACTGACAGTTTTTACCATGACAAAGTTCCCTAATACCTATGTAATACAAATCCTAACTTAGTGTAGTAAGGGGTACTACACTAACTCTCATGTTTGCTCTATTGTGTTTCTTTTACCTACCAACCTCCTTCCAAAAAGTATATCATTTCTAGCAATTCCTTCTAGCAAATAGTCTATTGAGAGTTTGCAGAGTGCTTCAAAATATATAAGAATCGTGCTGGTGTTATGGTCTGATCTTGTAAGAGTGAATCTATAGGAATTCTCTAGCTTGCAAGCTACTGATGTTAAGCTCATCATCCAGAACACATCAACTTCTGAGGGAGATGTTCCCAGAAGGTTGGTTGCTTGCTTTCTTGCTCTTTCCTGGAAAATACCTTCTTACCCCGCTTTAGGATGTAGACTTCATTTTCATTTGTAAGCTTCGCTGCATTTCCATCTCAAGTTTTAAAAATAACTCAACTTGTACTTTTTCTAAGAACTTCCATTAAAAACCTTTTTGTTTAAATTATCTCACAATATATTCTTCTGAATTGTGGAAAGTTCAGTTTAATTTCAGACATTGTTCTACACATGGGAGAAATGGATGGGAAGATTTAATATTCAGCATGCCCAGGAAATCAGAAATCCAGAAACCCTTTGTACTACTTTATTTTCAACAATTGTACTCCCTAAAACACTTGCAAAATCTCCATCCCTCTCTATTTGATTATTGCTACTTCTCTTTTAATTCAGAAAAAGCCTTTTCTAATTGAAAGAGCTGTGAATTGAAAGATGCTCATTGATAAAATAATCCCATTTATAGTAGATCAAATATATACATAGGAGCCCAATGAGATGTACTTCTAATCAAAACACTTTCCCTAGCTCTGTCACAAATTTTTTGAGCCTTTGTGATATGTTTATTCATATGTGAAATTTATATATTTATAATACACACACACACACACACATATATATGTTTGAGCAACTTTTGATGTTCAGAAAATTTTGTCAGAATTGGTGGGGATGTTTGGTATTTAATTTATTTGTCTAGTTTGTTATATATTTTAGATATTAAACCCTTGTCTAAGGAATAGTTGCCAAAATATTTTCTCATTTTATTGGTTGTCTCTTAGATCTACTGATAGTTTCTTTTGCAATGTAAACTGTTTTAATTAACTTGATCTAGTCCTATTTGTCACCTCTTGGGACAATTTTCTGTGCTATTTGGGGTTTATTGGGGTTTTGTGTGCTATTTGCAGTTTTTGTCTATATCTTGAAGTGTGTCCCTGCATTTTCTCAGATCAATCACCAATCAGGGAATTGCAAATTAAAAGTACTGTAAGATCTCACTTCACTCCAGCCAAAATTGCTGTCATTAAGAAAACAAATGGCAACAGATACTGGCTAGGATGTAGAGAAGGACAAACTCTTACTCAAGGCTGGATGAAATGCACCTGGCAGACACTGGGTATCAGTATGGAGTCTTCTCAGAAAAACTAAAAACACAACTACAAAATGCCTTAGCTTCCCCTAAGGATGCTATAGAGACACATATTAATTCTATGTTTATGGCTGTTCTTTTCATGATAGCAAGGAAATTGCACTAACCATGAAAATACATTGCATATACACAATGGAAATTTATTCAATATAAAGAGAAATGCCCCCACCTGCCTAGCAATACATGAGGCAGGTGAGAGAACTGGCCCTGAGGTCATAAGGGCAGGAAAGCTGTCTCTGCCCACCATCAGCTGCAACACTCAGGAGAGCAGGCCCTTCACCTCTCCTGAGCAGCACAATAGAGTCAGTCTATCATGTTGGTGGAGGTGTGGGTAAGCCAGCCTCAAAGTTGTGAGCATGAGAGAGCTGTCCCTATTACCATGTGCCATGTGGCAGCATGGGTGGGAGAGACATGCCCCCCCATCAACTCCTGAGATAGGTGGGAGGCAGGTGGGAGAGCTGGTTCTGAGGTTGTAAGAGCCGAAGAACTAGTGGCCCTGCCTCTCATCAGCTGCAGTACTCAGGGGAGTGGACCATACACCATTCCTGAGCAACACAGTAGAACTGACCCTGGAAGTGTAGGTATGGGAGATCTGACCCTGAGGACATGAAAATAGGAGAACTGGCCCTGCCCCTTGTTCATCTAATGTAAGGGGTAAATTTGTCAGGACAATGCAGGAGAGCTCACTGTAGCATGAATCTTAAAGAGTCTTATTAATAAAATCAAACCTGAGCCAGGTATTGGGGTGAACACTGGAAGGTCAGAGAGACAGATAAGCCACAGCTACCTCACCTCGCCTGATCCTCAGCTGGTCTTGTTTCCTCAGACTGGAGGCCTCTGATTCCTCATCCAGAATGGGTCTCAGCTAACTGCTGCTAGAAGCCTGAAAGCTTAACCAGGCCAAAATGCCTCGAGTTTCTGGTCCTCACACCTTATATACCTTTCTGCTTTCTACCACCACTCCCTGGGATTGAAGGCTTGCTTTCTGGGATTAAAGGCGTGAGTCACCATGCTTGGGTGTATCCTTGAACACATGGATTTCTGCCTCTGGAATGCTAGGATTAAAGGCGTGTGCTACCACTGCCTAACCTCTGTTTAATATTGTGGCTGTTCGGTCTCTGACCCCAGATAAGTTTATTAAGGTACACAATATTTTGGGGAACACAATACCACCACAGCTCACCCTGGTGGTGAGAACAAGGGAGAGCTGGTGGGGTGACCAAGCCTGCAACTCCCTAGGCCCAGAACCAGAGTTATGTGTTGGCTCACCCTAGTATCCTGGAGGTGGAGCATATGAAGGGACTGTTCCTATAGACCCAAAGCTGCAGGATTTCCACAACACAGGACAACAGCAGGATAACCAAGAGCAGTTCCAGTGAGGGGCAGCATCGATAGTGTAGCAGAAACTAGAGGCCTAGAACCAGACCAATAACTCTTTGTAATGAAGACTTGCAAGTAAAGATATATGGAGAAAAGGATTTACTTCATGACTCACTGTGTCATACTACAACTTGTATGACAAGATTGATCTTTTCCTTATCTCTTTCTTCTTCTTTTTTTCTCTTATATTTTATTTTATTTTGGGAGAGGTTGCTAGGACAGAGGATGGATATGAAGGGACAGAGAAATGAATGGGATGGAGATGCATGATGTGAAAGACACAAAGAATAAATAAAAAGAAGAAAAAAATAAAGAAAAATAAAATTTTTATGAACCAAACTGGATAATATTATGTGAGGTAACCTAGAGCTCAGAAAGGTAAATACTATGTGTTCTTTCAAATATATGATTCCAGCTTCTAATTGTTAAATCTGTATATTTCCACAAGAGTAGGTATGAGTAGAGGGATTACAGGCCAGTAATGAGAAAGAGGAGCATAAGATAGAGAAAAACAACAACAAACAAAGAAACAAACAAACAAACAACAACAACAAAACGGGCTTTGAGTGGAGAGTTTGGAAAGGTAGATGAAACACCAGATAAGAAAATGGTAGGCTAGTGCTGGGGATGGAAGGCTACAGGGTTACAACTGAGACAGGAAGAGGGCAGTAGGATGGGAGAGAGGAGGGTATACAGGGCAAGAATGAACCCAAACTAAGCACTACCTCAAAGGAACCTGGTATGCTGTAAGCTAATTTAGAAGAAAGAAAGAAAGAAAGAAAGAGAGAGAGAGA
>CABHPQ010166650.1:5578-16049 GCA_902168405.1 Peromyscus aztecus
CCATTAAGAAAGGACCGCCCTCCTCCGGAGCCAAACCACAGGGTGGGCTGCAAAACTGCTGCAAACTGCTGCTGCGGCCCAGCAACTCTCTCTGTGGTCCCTGCTCCAGCTCTGCACGTGGCAGCCTCTCGGCCGGCCGGGACCGACCCTGAAGGCTTCTGGTCCCCAACCCCCCTTCCAGAGCTCTCCCTTCCCACCCGCCTCCCTCCGGCCTCCCCACCAGCGGTGCTCCACCAGCCAGCCCGTAGTGTTTTGGTCTTTTATTAATGGTCAGTAGTTAGAAAAATAAAACAAAACACAAACATCACCACCCAAGGACGTCGGGGAGAGGGCGGCGGTGCGTCTGTGGCCGGGATGGGGACACTGAGGTAGCCTAGAGTCACAGAAGAGACCAGCCCCTCTGGTCAAGGCACCAGTGAAGGAAGCGGAGGCAGGCCAGGGACAGGGCCGCGATGTCCTCCCCTGTACAATGGGGACAGCCACCCGGAATTAGTGTACTATGTCCCCCCCCATCCAAAGGAGACCATGGCCCCCTCAAAACATCATCCGAAGGGCAGGGTCCATTGTTCAGAACGGGCCTGGGCCCTCTCCATCCAACGCTGTGTGAACAGGCATCAGAGATCAGTACAGGTGACCGGAGTGACGCCATGAACGAGAAGGGTGGGACCCAGGTCACGGCTCAGGATTTCCAGCAGCGCCAGGTATCTGGGGTAGCGGGCAGGATCGGCAGGCGGTCGAGGCAGGTACAGGAAGGTAAGGGCTGTGGTGGGTCCCTCCTCCCCATCCCTTCCTTCAGGGCCCCCAGGGCCTCCTCCTCCTCCTGTGCCTCGCCCCTGCTGGGCACGCACCAGGGCGTTGGCACTGCAAGCCAGAGCCTCGGCCTCTTCATCTCCTCGACCGCCATTCACAAAGTCCCCTTCCTCCTCCTCGGGCTCCCCGGTCTCGGCTCCTTCACCCCACACCACCTCTTGCACCTCTGCCCGGATCCTGAGTTGACTCAACAGAGCCCGGAGCCTTCCCTCCGCTGCCCCAGGAGCCTCCCTAGGCCCCAAGCAGAGGAAGATCCGGAGCCGGGCACTGTGCCAGGCGGGCACCATGCTTAAGATGGTAGCCATCTGCAACAGGAAAAGGCCACAGACGTCCACGTAGCCGGGCCCACCCCGGGGCCGCAGCAAGTTCAAGGGCCACACGTCCACGTGATGGAGCTGAGCGCTGCTCCCGGACCCCCGGCTTAGCCGCTCTGGGGGCAAAGCCCCACAAGCCCGGGCGAGAACCACATTCTTGTTCATCTTGAGAGCATCTGCCACCGTGGCCACGTAGTCCTGGGGGCTGAGAGCCCGGGGGCTCCCAGGAGCCCGAGGTGGAGGGAACAGCGTGCTCAGGGCTGGCGACCCGCCCTCTCGGGTGCCCTCTGCAGGCTCGGAGAAGGCAGGGTCTGTTAGGAAATGGTCCTGGGGTGGGGCGTCATCATAGAAACCGAGCACCAACGTGTTGGGCTTCATGCCGCCTAGGGGCAAAAAAGAAGGGAGGCAGGAAGGAACAGAAATCAGGCTGAGGGCTGAATTTACACCACATAAAACGCGCCCACTCACACTTAGGTCAGCCATGAGGTATGGCATCCTAGTTGGCTGGGGCCTTACAGCAGCAGCATTATACACACGTTTGCACAATGATTTAGCTTTCTCAAACACTTTCACATGCATTTATTTGACTATCTCTAGGAATAATCTCCTCCACTTTAAATATGTAGATTTCACATTAGGAAGTTTTTTTTTTCTTTTGGGGGGAGTGGTACTGGAGATTAAACCTAGTGTTTTACCCATGCTAGGCAATCAACACTGAGCTACATTCCCAGCCTCATTTTAGAGTTTGCTTCAGGTTTTGTTTTGGGTTTTTTGCTTGCTTGCTCTCTTGCATTTATCATTCTGGGACAGGGTTTCACTATTCAGCCCTGACTGGGCTGCAACTCAGTATATAGACCAGGCAAGGCACAGACTCAGAAATCCACTTGCCTCTGTCTCCTGAGTACTGGGAGTAAAGGCATGTACTTAAGGTTTTTGTTTTTTGAGACAAGGTCTTAGACAACCTAGGCTTGCTTGGAACTCTGTGGCAGAAGATGACCTCAAACTCCTGATCTTCCCGCATCCTCCTCCCAAATGCTAGGACTGTAGGTGTTCATCACCACCATCCCATGAAGTTCATGGAGTGATATGGACCTTGGGGCTTCATGCTTGCTAGGTAAGTGCTCTACCACTGAGCTACAGCCCTAGCTCTGGGTTCTTTCAGGGTTCTTTTGGCGTTAGGATCAGTTGTTATCCACCACAGGCTTTAAACAGCTCATCTTTTTCACATTAGAGAAAGCATGGGCCATTTCAACCAGGCAGGATGTCCACCCCCCCCAGTCCCAGCAACTGCAAAGGTGAAGCAGGGAGAGATTGCTACAGTTTCAGGCAGCACAGGCTACAGAGTGAGAACCTGTCTAAACCAGAAAACAAACAAACCGAGGAAAACCCAGAGACTGAAATTGAACTCTACTGAAGGAAATGAGACTTCTTAGGTAGCTCCGGCTAGCTTTGAACTTACAACCCTCCTTGCCTCAGCCTCCAGAGTAGCTGAGGTTACAGCATGCATCACCAGGCCTGAGTAAAATACAATCAGATAGCCTGATCTTTCAAGCTCATGACCTCAATCACCAGAGAAGCCACAACCCAGGCAGATGGGGCTGCCGCTTCCTTCTACTGCAAAGGTCTAAGGATAATGATCTGAGTCTGGTACCCATGAGGAAGCAGAGAGCATCTGGTTGCTTATCAGAGGCCACATCCTGGAGAAAGCACTCACCTCATTTGAACCTTGTGCCAACGCTGTGAGATAAGTACTGTTTATTCGCCCCTTTTACAGATAAGGAACCACCCTCAGGCCCCACGCAATGAAGTCACTGGACTAAAGAAAGCCTCAGGCCTGAAAGGGCCTGGGCACGGAGGTGACTATATCTCTATTCACACAAGAGACCATTCCCTGACCTACCTAGCTGAGCTTGGACCAACCTCAATGACCCAAATCTCTTGTCCCAGTGATGCAGTAGAAAAAGCATGGGCCTCTCAATTTCCTGGCCATAGCTGTTGCAGTTTGTTTTGTTTTTTAGTTTTTTGTTTTTTCAAGACAGGGTTTCTCTATGTAACTCTGGCAGTCCTGGAACTAGCTCTGTAGACCAGGCTGGCCTTGAACTCACAGAAATCCACCTGCCTCTGCCTCCTGGATGCTAGGATTAAAGTTGTGTGCCACCACCACCCAACCCTCCGCCTTCTTTTTTGAGACAGAGTCTTAAAGAATCTAGAGCTCACTACCTGGGCCACCCTGGCTGGCCCCACAGCCTTCCTGTCTCCACCTTCCCAGTGCTGAAATTGGATGCGCACAGAGGTGCCTGGCCTTTACGCGGTACTGGGGATACAAACTCGGGTCCTTTCATTTACACTGTGACAGCTATACCCGCTACGCCACCTCCCCAGCCCCCTCCTGCTGGAGTCGTCTTCCTCAGGGTAGTGTCACTAGTAAAGTGCTCTGAGGTAAATGCTACTCAGTGATACCCCAAACCTGTTAGCAGGAGGGAACAGCAGCTGACCCAGCCAGCCAAACCGATCACCCACCACCCTGGACTATTACCAGAACCCTGCTTTACACCAAGCAGTGCGAAGTTCAATGCTATTGACCTTTAGCCTGACTGACGGCAGGTGCAGAAGGAGGTGCTTACTCAGATGACAGACACTAGACTTGGGATTAAGGAGGCTGAGCATGGAGGTGCCTGGAGTGCAAGGCTACAAGGCCTCTCAATATGAGTCACAGAGCTGGAGCTGCCTGGGGGTGCGGGCCTGTAATCCTAGGTACGTAGGAGGCTGAGGCAAGAGGATCTCAAATTCAGTTCCTCTTGGGCAACTTAGTGAGACTCTATCTCCAAAAAAAAAAAAAAAAAAAAAAAAAAAAATGGCTGAGATGTAGCTTAGTTGTAAAGTATCACTAGAATCCCCAGTGTGGAGCTGAGGACGTGGCTCAGTGGTAGAGCACCTGCCTAGAATCCCCCAGTGAGGGGCTGGGGTGTGGCTCAATGGTAGAGCACCTGCCTAGAATCTCCCAGTGAGGGGCTGGGGTATGGCTCAGTGGTAGAGCACCTGCCTAGAATCCCCCAGTGAGGGGCTGGAGACATGGTTTATCAGTAGACCACTTGCCTAACTTAAGCAAAGCCCTAACTTCAAACCAGTGTGTGTGTGTGTGTGTGTGTCTGTGTGTGTCTGTGTGTGTCTGTGTCTGTGTCTGTGTGTGTGTGTGTTGGACAGGAAGAGTCACAGAGCTAGCAATATTCTATTTTATCTAAAGCATCACTCCCATCACCCTCTAGTATCCTTTGTGACCTAGAGATCACATTCTGCTCCTTCCTGCCACCTTGACTGCTCGTTTGTTGGTGGTAGGGTCCGCTGTAAAGCGAAGTCTGACCTAGAACTCTTGCCTCAGACTCCCAAGCACTATGGCTGCAGACGTGAGCCATCACCCTGGCTTCCCCATTACAGAACCTTTTCAGGCCAGGCTCAGGTAGCATCTAGCCACGAAACCTTTGCTGAGCACATCAGTTTTTGGTGGTCTTGCCTTCTCTAAATTCTGGTGGCTAACAACCATCTGCTTTATCTGTGGCAACACCACCCCAGCCTCACTGGATCTCAGACACTAAGCAGTTAGTATTTGGATGAAAGAAACTCTGTTTTAATGGCGCCGTCTAAAACTCAAAACATTTTTTTCCACTCTCTTTGGAAAAATACTCTCCAGAGCCCAAATACTCTCTAATGTTTGCCTCAGAAAAAAGAAAGAGCTGAGGATGTGGCTCAGTTTATACGTGCTAGTCTTAGCTAGCACGTATAAAAAGCCCCGAGTTCCATCCCCAGCACCTCATAAAGTGGGCATAGTGCTGCATGCCTGTGATCCTGAGCAAGAGGATCAGTAGGTCAAGGTCAGCTACAGAGTGAGTTCCCAGCCAGCCTGAGCTCCACTGGACCCTGTCTTTAAAGAAAAAACCAGGGCCAGCGAGATGGATCAGTGAGTTGGGGTGTTTGTGGTCAATTCTGATGATCTGTGATAAATCCCCGGGACTCATATGGTAGTGGATAGAACTGACTCCTGAAAGCTGTCTTCTGACCTCCGCACATGCACCGTGGCAAGCTTGCACACACACACACACACACACACACACACACACACACGATTAAATGTAATTTTGGTCCTTCAAGACTGGGTCTCTCTGTGCAGCCCTGGCTGTCCTGGAACTCGCTCTGTAGACCAGGCTGGCCTTGAACTCAGAGATTCACCTGCCTCTGCCTCTAGAGTGCTGGGATTAAAGGCGTGCGCCACCACTGCCTGGCTAAATGTAACTTTTTTTAAAGCCAACCACAGACATCATTCCCTGTCTATGACACGTCTCCAATTAGACACTGTGGTCACTGTTAGACAGACTGCTTCTGTTATCTTTGGCTAGGTCTTATCTACTCTGTATGGTGAGTTCCTTTGGTGAACTACGGTCTAGTCGATTCCCTGGAAGAAGGCGGCAGAGATGGAAAGGGGCCACTGAGGGGGCCTGAAGACATCGAGGGAGGGGCAGCTCACCAAGGCCAGAGATCCGCAGCAGATGCTGAGCGCCCTGGCGCACAGAGGGTGACAGGGTGAGATCCACAAAGGCCTTCACTTGGGCAAGGTCCACCAGGCTCAGCCACGCGCCATACTGCGGCTGTACAGGGTCTGATGGTAGAGAGTCTGCAGAGAAAGTAAAAAGAGAAGGTGGGGTCAGGCAGTGACACCTGACCCCACACTCAGGGGACTAGGGCAGGAAGATGACAAATTCAAGACCAGCTTGACTACGTCGGGAGAACCTACCTCACAAAAACAAGGGCTGGCAATATAGCTCAGTAGTGAAGTGTTTGCCCAGCTTGAGCAAGGGACTGGGATCAATCCTCAGCAGTTCAAAAACAGGAGAGAGACAGAGACAGAGACAGAGAGACAGGGGTGGGGAAAGGAGCAGCTATTGACCAAGCTCAATTAATCTTTACTAGAGCTGGGTGGTAGAGCACCTGCCTAGAATCCCCCAGTGAGGAGCTGGGGTGTGGCTCAGCAAGACCCTGGATTGTTTAAACCATTTACTCCTTCCTAGAGTTCAAAGCCTGCATGAGTCTGGACAGAAACATGAGCCTCTGAGACAGAAGAGAGAAAGGACAAGAGCGAGAAAGTCACTCACCAAGGTCTCCCAGAGTGACATGGCCCAGCACATAGAGTCCCCCCTTCTTTAGCTGGTTGGCCAGCCGTAGCAGAGGCAGGGCACCCCGAGGGTTTCCCACCAGGAGCAGCAGCTGGGGCCTCCAGAACTTCACATGCTCCTTGCGGACATCCAGGCGGAGCAAGTACTTCCGCACCTGGGAAGGAGGAGGAGGTGGGAGGGGGGAACACAAACCCCCTGGGGTGGGAGAGCAGGGAGCTTCCCAAGACTACCTCCCACCCTCCCTTCCGGGTCCCCAACCTGGTGGAAAAGCAAGGCTTGGCTGACGTAGCCCCAACTGCTGGGTCCTCCTCGCGCCGTGAGAAGAGCGGAAAGCAGGCCCATGAGAAGAAGGGACCCACCGGCGGCCCCGGGGCTGATGAGGAACATCATCAGCAGGCAGGAAGCCACCCCAAGCAGGCAGGTGTGCCAGGAGAACAGGTTGAAGGTGGGGCTGTGACGGACAGACGGAAGGAAGGGAGCGCACTCAGGGCTGGCCCTGGACACCTGCCGGTCACTTGCTCACGTCCCCAGTCGTGCCCCCCCCCCTCGTTCTCCAAGGCATCTTTGTTTCTCACCGGAAGTTGGGGGCTGAAGCCCACTCTAGACTCAGGCAAGACAGGTCCACAGCGGCATAGGCCACCAAGTAGAAGACGGTGACCACGGCAGCCAGCGTGTTCAGCTTCCCAGCCAGCAACACCAGCTGGGAAAAGACCAAGAGGTAAGCATTAGCCAAAAGTGCCAATGCCAAGGACCGGCCAGATGGCTCAGTGGATAAAGATGTTTGGTGCTCAGCCCAATGACCTGAATTCAATCCCTGCGGTTCACATACTGGAGACTCAATTCTCCTCAGCTGTCCTCAGACCTCCACACACATGCATGCACATACACACGCTCAAGTTTGGGCAACTCTGTGCATACACAGAGAGAAATGGAAGGGATTAGACCAATCTCAGGGGTCCCCAAGTTATGTAGTTCTCTGTGAGTTCCAAGCCAGCCTACATAACGAGTTCCAGTCCAGTCAGGGCTATATAGCAAGACCTTGTTTTCTTAAAAAATAAATAAATAAATAAATAAATAAATAAATAAATAAATAAATAAATAGATAGATAAATAAATAAAGGGTCAGTGCAAGGTTGGGGACATCATTCAGCTGGCAGAGTGCTTGCCTGGCATTCATGAAGCCCTGGGTTCTATTCCCCAACACCACATAAATCAGGCAAGACATGGTAGTGCACACCTGTAACCCAGCACTCAGGAGGTAGAGGCGGAGGACCAGAAGCTTCAGGTCAGCCTGAGAGGCCATGGGAGACCATGCCAATCCCCCAAATCCAAAAATAGAAAGACAAAACCAGAATGTCAATGCACCTCTCTGCAATATCTGTGTACCCAAGGAGGTGCCAAGGATCTCTACATAAAGCCAATTTACCCACACAAAGTTCCACAGAATGCCAGTGTCCCCCAAGAAAGATCAATGCACACTTCAGAATGCCAAAGTAGTCCCAGAACTCAGGAGGGAAGGCAAGAGTTCCAGGCCAGCCTGGGCTAAAAAAAAAAAATCTGTCTCAAAAGGAAAACAAATAGATGTGGGGGGGGGGGGGTAGGGTAGAAGTCAGCGGCAGATGACTCAGTCTGTGTGAGACACCAGATACAATTCCTAAGAGTGCAAAATAAAGTTAAGAAATTAAGTGTGGCCAGGCACGCTGGTGCGCATCTCTAATCCCAGCACTCAGGAGGCAGAGGCAGGCGGATATTTATGAGTTCTAGGCCATTCTGGAGCACATATCAAGGTCCAGGGCAGCAGGGCTACATATCGAGACTGTCTCAATATAAATAAATAAATAAATAAATAAATAAATAAATAAATACCAGTGCACTCCAAAGAGTGCCAGTGGTGTGTGTGTGTGTGTGTGTGTGTGTGTGTGTGTGTGTGTGTATGTGTATGTGTGTTAGGCTCAAACTGGCTAGCCTAGCCTCACACTTGTGTGTGGCCTCACACTTGTGTGTGTGTGTGTGTCTCTGTGTGTCTGTCTGTGTGTGTGTCTGTGTGTGTGTGTGTGTTAGGCTCTACCTGGCTAGCCTGGCCTCACACTTGTTGCAATCCTTATACCTCTGCCTACTGACTGTTAGGATTCTATGCTTGAACTACCCACCTTATTTATTTATTTTCAGGCAGGGTCTTCTTGTGCGGCTCAGGCTGGCTTCAGTTTCAATCCATTCCCCTACCTCCACTTCCAAATTCAGATTACAGGTTTGCAACACTCTCTGGCCAATTTCCTAATTTTCATTTACACCTCTTACCTAGCCCTAAGATAGGTTCTCAGTCGGCTAGCTAGACTAACCAGGGCAGCTAAAAGGAAGACTTACCTGCACCAGGCCCCAGGAATACAGGACAGCACCCCAGGGGTTACCCCCTCCAGAGACTACCTTGGCCGGTGCCAAGATGACTCCTGTAAAAAAAAAAAAAAAAAAAAAAAACAGAATCACTAGACAAATGAGTCCGGGCCTAGAGGGGGCAGAGACAGACCCAGGAGGGCAAGCCCAGAGCAGCGCGGCAGACCCAGAGGGCACCACACCGAAGAGGTCATCCTGGGCCAGGGCGTGCAGGATTCGGGAGGCACCGATGAGAGAGCTCATGGAGGCTGAGAGTGCCGTGGCATAGATGCCGATCAACACGAGTGGCGGCCACAAGCTGATGCCACGGAAGAACCCATAGTCTTCCTGAAGCAGGGTCCTAGCCAGGAGGAAAAGGAAGAGGAAGCGTCCATCAGTGAGCCATCATAAGGGCCTCGTGAGAAAAGGTACTTGGACACTGTGTTTCCAGAGCTATGTCCTAGTGGGGGCCTTGTAATGTTAGTACTCAGGAGGCAGAGTCAGGAGGGTCTGGAGTTCAAGACCAGCCTCAGCTATATATAGGGAGTATGAGGCCAGCCTGGGCTATGTGAGACCCTGTCTCAAAAGCAAAAGAAGCTAGGTCCCAGAGCCTGACTGGATGACTCACACCTGTAATCTCAGAACTTGGGAGGCTGAGGCTGGAGGATTGCCATGAGTGTAAGGCCACAGGATAAGGCCCTGTGTCAAAACAGAAAAGAAAAGAAAGAACTGGTTTAGGCCAGGCATAATGGTGCACATCTATTGGAGGGACGAGAGAATCTCTGGTTCAAGGCCAGCCTGAGGTATGGAGCAAGATCCTGCCTTAAAAATACAACAAAGGACTAGAGAGGTAGCTCAGTGGTTCGGGGAACTTTCTAGTAACCAGGAAGACCTGAGTTTGGATCCTAGCACCCATGTAACAAGCCAAGCATGGTTGTAGCCACAGAGGAGACAACAGGTTCTCCAGGTTCAGTGAGAGACCCTGCCTCAAAATAAAGAGAAGGGGGAGGCAGCACACACCTTTGATTACAGTGCTGGGGAGGCAGAGGCAGGTGGATCTCTGGGAGTTTGAGGCCAGCCTGGGCTACAGAGTGAGTTACAGGACAGCCAGGGCTACAAAGTGAAAGACCCTGCCTCAAAAAACAATAAGAGAGAGAGTACTAGAAGACACCTGATACCTCCCTTTGGCCTTGGAGAGGAATGCACACATATCACACACACACACACACACACACACACACACTTTTAAAAAATTTAATACAAAATAAAGTCCTCCTCAGTGACTGCAGCCCTGGTTTCTGGACAAGCCTGATCTATACATCAAAAGTGCCCAGATGTGTTCATGGCATTCCCTGGTTATCTTTGACTTACTTGGATTTTGTCATTCCTAACAGTGCGTGACCAAGAGACAAAATATTTGTACAAATGCAAATTACTAGAAAGGTGAATAGGGCATGCTTGTGGGCGCCTATAATCACACTACTCTGGGAGAATGGTGGGAAGATTACGTGTTCAGGGCCAGCCTTTGCTACAATAGAAAGTTCAAGGCCAGCCTGGGCTACATAATAACCTACTCTATCCCCCCCCCCCCCCCAAAAGAGAACACAAAAAAAAAAAAAAAACCCCCCCCCACCACAAAAGCCCGCCCTCCCCCCCCACACTCCAAAGTGCTTGCAATTCACACAATTGACGGCAGCTGCTGGTGACAGGCAGACTATGGCCATGGAACCAGCCCGCCCCTGGTGGCACCATCTCTCTCCCAGCGGGAGAGACTGTCTCCAGCTGTCCCTCCGAGCCAACAACCTGGGTCCC
>CABHPQ010166651.1:0-77857 GCA_902168405.1 Peromyscus aztecus
AGGTTTGGTCTTTTCATGGTGTCCCAGATTTCTTGGACATTTTGGGTCTTGACTTTGTTGGCTTTAGTGTTTTCTTTGACTGATGAATCTATTTCTTTTACCGTATCTTCAACGCCAGAGATCCTCTCTTCCATCTCTTGCATTCTGTTGGTTATACTTGCATCTGAAGTTCCTGATAGTTTACTTAGATTTTCTATTTCCAGCATTCCCTCTGTTTGTGTCTTCTTCATTTTTTCTATTTCCCTTTGCAGGTCTTGGACCTGTTTCATTGCTTTTTCATGGCTTTCTTTCAGTCCTTTATTGTTTTCTTCCAGGACTTTATTGTTTTCTTCTACTTTAATTGTCCTTTCCTCTAGGTTTTTAAAGCATTCTTGACATTTTTTTGTCTGTTCTTCTATATAGGCCTCTACCTTCTTCATGATGTTATTCATAAGGCTGTTTTCTTCTGCTTCTTCCAATTTTTGATGATCAGCTCTAGATGTTGGAGGAGGGCTAGGTTCTGGTGATGCTGTATTGCTCTTCATTTTGTTGTATGTACTTCTGCCTTGACGTCTGCCCATCTCCTTGTGTTCGATCTTGGTTTTATCAGCACACTTGGTGGAGAGAGAGCTGACAGATTCAGGAAGTCTCTCTCTTTTGTCCAGATGGGACTCTCTTGTCCAAATGGGAAGTCTGAGGCAGGTTGGGAGCTCTTGTCCAGATGGGAAGGTCGAAGCAGGATGGGAGCTATTGTCTAGATGTGAAGTCTGAGGCAAGATGGCAGCTCTTGTCCAGAAAAGAAGTCTCTTGTCCAGAAGGGAAGTCCGGGGCAGGATGGGAGCTTTGTCCAGAAGGGAAGTCCAGGGCAGGATGGGAGATTTGTCCAGAAGGGAAGTTGGGGGCAGGATGGGAGCTGGAGGCCAGTCTCTAAGTCTCAGGAAATGGCAGGGGTCTCTGGGGATGATGGACTTGGGGGCAGGGCTTGGAGACTGCAGGGGATCTTGGAGAAGGGGGGCCTTCCTGGTAGGGGTGGGGGGTAGAAAGGAGCCTGCCTGCTGGCCAGAAGTTGGGGCCAAGGTGGGCAGGTCTTCCCAGGGGTGGCTGGTGCCCTGGGATGGGATCTAAGGTGCCGGCGAGCACTCCCTTTGTCCAGAAGGGAAGTCCTGGGCAGGATGGGAGCTGGGGGCCGGTCTCTAAGTCTCAGGAAGTGGCAGGGGTCTCTGGGGATGATGGCTTGGGGTAGGGCTTGGAGACTGCAGGGCATCTTGGAGAAGGGGGACCTTCCCAGTGGGGGGGGGTAGGAGGGAGCCTGTCCCCGGCCAGAAGTTGGGGCCAAGGTGGGCAGGTCTTCCCAGGGGTGGCTGGTGCCCAGGGAAGGGATCTAGGGTGCGGGTGGGCACTCACCTTTGTCCAGAAGGGAAGTCCGGGGCAGGATGGGAGCTGGGGGCCTGTCTCTAAGTCTCAGGAAGTGGCGGGGGTCTCTGGGGATGATGGACTTGGGCGCAGGGCTTGGAAACTGCAGGGGATCTTGGAGAAGGGGGGCCTTCCCGGTGTGGGGCGGGTAGAAGGGAGCCTGCCTACTGGCCAGAAGTTGGGGCCAAGGTGGGCAGGACTTCCCAGGGGTGGCTGGTGCCCAGGGACGGGATCTAGGGTGCGGGCGGGCACTCACCTTTGTCCAGAAGCAAATTTCAAAAGTTTTAAAAGGCAGACATTTAATTTAATAATGAATCTGTGTTGACAGTAGTAATGTAAAAATTGCAATGATATTTTTCTTTAGGACAAATTTCTTAGTTTTAAGGTATTCACCAAAATATTAAATATTCCTTTCATTTTTATTATTGTTGTGTTATTTTATAAAATTGAAATAAACTTGCTGATATCTTAGGGTTTCTATTTCTTTGATGAAACATCATCACCAAAGCAAATTGGGGAGGAAAGGGTTTATTTGGCTTACACTTCCATATTGCTGTCCATCACTGAAGGAAGTCAGAACAGGAACTCAAACAGGGCAGGAACCTGGAAGGCAGGAGCTGAGGAAAGACCACAGAGGAGTGCTGCTTACTTGCTTTACTCTCTACAGCTTGCCCAGCCTGCTTTCTTTCTTTCTTTCTTTTTTTCTTGATTATTAATTTATTTTTAAAAAAGTTTTTTTTTCATTTTACATACCAATCCCAGTTTCCCTTCCTCCCCTTCTCCTGCCCTCGCCCACCTCACCCAGTCCCAGCCCCTATCCACTCCTCAGAGAGGGTAAAGCCACCCGTGGGGAGTCAACGAAGTCTGGCACACTAAGTTGAGGCAGGACCAAGCTCCTCCCCACTGTCTCAAAGCTGAGCAAAGTATCTCATTCTAGGGAATGTGTTCCTAAAAGCCGTTTCACCTGGGGTAAGTCCTGGTCCTACTGCCAGAGGTTTCCCAAACTAATCTAGTCACATAACTGTCACTCACATTCAGAGGCCCTAGTTCAGTACCATGCATGTTCCCCAGCTGACATCAGCCTGCTTTCCTATAGAATCCAGGGCCAAAACCCCAGGGGTAGCATCACCCACAATGGGCTAGGCCTTCCCCCATCAATGGTGATATTTTATATGTGTTGAAATGTGATTTTATTTGTATGTTAATAAATAAAGTTGCCTGGGGGTCAGAGCTAATAGCAAGCCATAGCAGAAGCCAGGCAGTGGTGGCACATGTCCTTAATCCGATCACATGACAGGCAGAGTCTGTGTGTTCAAGGACATAGCCAGCTTGGAGACACATGCCTTTAATCCCAGTACCAACCTTAGAGACCTGGAGGTCTGTATAGACAGGCAGTGATGAGGAGGTCATGTGGTTGTGTTTACAACCAATGAGAAAACAGAACAAAAAGTCAATAAAAAGACAGACACACAAAAAGTAGGTCTTTTTCTCAGGGGAAGGACAGCAGCAGCAGCAGGTGAGAAGATGGGGGTTTTTGTCTCAGCTCTTAGCTACTGCTCTGACCTCTTGGGCTTTTAACTCTGCACTTGGCTCTGTGTTTCTTATTTAATAAGACTGTTATATCTATACCCATCAATCACTAATTAAGAAAATGCCCTACAGGCTTGTGTATAACCTGATCTTATGGAGTCATTTCCTTCCTTCTCTTTCCTCCCTCCCTTCCTCCCTCCCTCCCTCCCTCCCTCCCTCCCTCCCTTCCTTTCTCTCTCTCTCTGTCTGCCTCTGTCTCTCACTCCTTCCTTCTGTTGTTGTTTGTTTTTTGGCTCTTTTTTGGGGAGGGCACCAATCAGATTCCAAATAAATTATACAAGGAGGCTTATTATTACTTATGAATGCCTGGCCTTAGCATAACTTACTTTCTAGTCAACTTTCTCTAACTTAAATTATCTCATCTATCTTTTACCTCTGTGCTTTTCCTGTTCTCTTATTTCTGTAAATCTTACTTTTACTCCATGGCTTGCTGTGTAGCAGCGGGGGGGGGGGGGGGGGGGGGGGCCCTGAAGTCCTCCTCTTTCTCTGGCTCCTTCTACTTCTTTCCCAAATTTGTTCTTCTATATATTCTCTCTGCCTGGCAGCCCTGCCTATCCTTTCTCCTGCCTTGCTGTTGGCCATTCTGTGTGTTTTAGACAGACACAGTAACACAGCTTCACAGAGTTAAACAAATGCAACATAAACAAAAGTACAATGTGACTAGAATCCATTAAAAACCGCTTGGCGTGGCTTGGCCGCAGGTCCGGTTTCCGGCCTGAGTGGCCCGGCTAGCTCAGTCGGTAGAGCATGAGACTCTTAATCTCAGGGCCGTGGGTTCGGGCCCCATGTTGGGCGCCAAATGTAGATGTAACCAACCGTCTTATAAATAAGAAACACAGAACCAATGCAAAGAAGAAAGCCAAGAGGTCAGAACTAAGAGCTAAAACCTTACCCTTCCTCCTGCAGTGGTCCTACCTCTCCAAAGGAGCCGGTACTTCCTGTGTTAAAGTCCTTATATAGTCTCTGCTCTGCCTTCTCATTGGTTGTAAACCCAACCACAGGACTGCCTCATCACGGCCTGTCTGTATAGACCTCCAGGTGTTCTATGGTTGGTATTGAGATTAAAGGCATGTGTATCCAATGCTGGCTATATCCCTGAACACACAGAGACTTACCTAGCTCTGTCTACCAAGTGCTGTGATCACAAGCATACACCACCACTGCCCTGCTTTCCTATGGCTTGCTAATAGCTCTGACCCCCAGGCAACTTTATTTATTAACGTACAAATAACATTTTGGTACAAAAGAAAATATCACCATAGCACACCTTAAAGTAATATTCTACTAGACCCCTCTCTCCCTCCCCTCCCCCCTCCTCTCTCCCTCCCCTCCCCCCTCCTCTCTCCCTCCCCTCCCCCCTCCTCTCTCCCTCCCCTCCCCCTCCTCTCTTCCTCCCCTCTCCCTCCTCTCTCTTTCATTCTGTTCTTTCGTTTGTTTGTTTTCAGAGACAGGGTTTCTCTGTGTAGCCCTGGTTGTCCTAAACTCTTCTGTAGACCAGGCTGGGCTGAAGCTCAGCTGTGATTAAAGGCATGCACCACCAGTACCTGGCTGGAGGCATTTTCTTAATTGAGGTTCCCGCCTCTCAGCTGACTTCATTTTCTGTCAGCTTGACCTAAAACTACCCAGAATAGCTGACCAGTTTTTTAATCATAATATGTAGCTTTATTTGATTTTTGAATCTTTGCTACAAAGCATGAATTTGCTAGTTTTCTGTGCCAGAAAGGGTTTGAAATTTTATATAGGACATTTGGATATTGACATGAGGAAAAGTGCATTTTCAAGGAATATTCAGATAGAGGAGAAATGCATGTAAACCACTCACTTAATTTAAACATGTGTAAACTAAACATCTTTCATTTTGTATTCTGAATCTGAAACAAAACTATCTCCTCTAAATATGAAATACATAGTATGTTTTATCACTATTGGTATATTGAGATACATGTAAAGATTTAAGTCCCTATTTGATGTTGAAAAGACATACTGCTGTATTTGAAGATAATGTGACTACTATAAATTGGGTAGTTATACAAGATTATATACTTCAGAAAAATTCCTTAAAGAGTAAATAGCATTTTAAAATATTTGAAGTGTTGATAGGTATATGCTATATGATTTGGACAGTGATGCCAATATCATGGATGAACATTTTTAATTTATGATTTATAAATTGGTGTTTTCATAATAAAGATATGTTGTATATTTCAATGACTAGATGAAGAGAAACAAATATTCCTTTGAAAATACACAGTGATTTGTCAGTAGAAACTGTGTTTTGTGTATCATGAGTTTATTTCTGAATAAGTGTGATAATTATTTTGGAGATATTAAAATAAGTTGATTCTTCCATTCTCTTCTGGCCTGTGCTGAGCGCACATTCTTTGACATGTTCCATAAGAACAAAGAGAGAACTGAAAAGATGTCCCTTTAGCTCCCAGGAATTTCATCCAGCTATAAGGCAGCAAACATGCATATGAACTCTTATCTCTACTTAGGAAATGCTCTTCCAAAATGTACCAGAGGTATTGGGGCTAGTGATTGGTAATTTTTTTTTTCTTTGAGAAATTTTTGTTTGACTGGAGGGGCTATATATTCACTGAAAATATCTTATTAAAGAGATCCTAAATAACAATCTTTCTCAAGAACCGATCCATTCACAGAAGTATTACTAAAAAGGGCAAATCTATTCAAGAGCCCCCCTCCCTCCTCCTGTCATCTCTTCATAACATAGTAACTGCTAAATCATGCAAAGAGAAAACGAACAAATCATTCACTCCTGGCCCGGAAAGCAATGTTCCAGAATACCTGAGAGATACAGGCCACTCATCAGCAAGCCCAACCGAGCATTTAGAAATTAATGCAGAATAACCAAGAGGATAGGAGCCTGCTGTGGTTGTTTGCTTCAACGCTTCGTGGGGTTTGGCTCACGCCGAGCACTTGCACTTCTTAACATGAGAAGGAGGATGCTTTCTTACTTAGTCTTCCCTGTGTCTCTGAACCAGTAATTGGTCGCCGAAATGAGTTACTCACAATACACTTAAGACTCTAATACCCCAAAGTGCAGGCAAAAGAAAACCTGCTGTTTTTGTTGCCTGAAAATTGGTAGCTTAGTTAAGGTTGTTGACATTTAAAGCACATTTTAAAAAAACCAAGATTAAAAAAAAAAAAGGCAGAATTACAATTCTCCTTGACCAATTTTGAGGTGGTAGACGAAGACTAAAACTTGAAAGTTGAAAAGGGTTAAAATCAGACAGTGTATCTGAGACAGCTCAGAAGGTTCCTTTAATTCTCTGTAAAAAACATCCTTTTTGTTTTGATTGAGCTTAAAGTCCCAGATGGGAAGAAAAAACCAGGCAGCAACTCAAAAGAAACCTCAGCTCTATTTATTTTTCAATCACTACGCAGATGTGTTTGAATTTCTTCTGAGGATGGCCGTCCCTGCACAGACTGCAGACATATTTTAATAGGCTGTTTCACAGCATAAGTATGTAGGAAGAGGACCAAACTACTGTTATTTGCAAGCAATGTGCTCTTAGGCTATTTTAACAAGCCTATTTTAATAAATCATTCTTTAGAAAACTCCATTGTGCAGTACACACATGTATCCACCAGGTAAGTCAGATTAATCCGTAGGACTTTTTTCCTCAGATGTAAAAAGAAGAATATTAAGTAGATGGTGGTCAATGAATCGTGTTCCCAGGTCAATTGATATTTCTTTTGTGAACGTACCTTATACATACTGTTCTGTGTGGTGGAAATAAGCATCTACATTGCTTGTCTCAAATACTTTCCATTTGTGTCCTCTGCCTAGCATTCTCCTCTCCAGGTATATTTTTGGCTTTCTCCCTGCAATTCGTGGGCTTCACAGCAATGCAACTTACATCTGCATATGATGTCACTGATCACAGAAATCATGGTTCAAATGCATTACCAAGTAGCTCAAATCTCTGGACCTTTCTGATACTCAATTCCTGTGCAAAGGGCTCTCCCCTGACAATTTTTGTTTAAACATAACCTTCCCTTTCAAAAAAAAAAAAAAAACCTCTTTAACCTTCTTTTCTTAGAATACATTTTTATAGTACATAAAGCATATTCTAGTTCTCCACAAGATGGCTCAGTGGATCTTAAGGACCTTAGCCTAATGGCCTGATTTGAATTCTTGGCACATGTATAGTGATAGGAGAGTGCTGCGTCTAACAAGCTGTCCTATGGCATCTCTATACATGCTGTGGCATATGTTCTCCTACTTCCAACACACATAAATAATTAAAATAAGTGGAATAAAAAAGATACATTTAAAATACATATGTCTTTAATAATTTTTACTTCTCTTACTTTTGGAATACTCTAGATGGATTTTTCTTTGGGCCACCAGCGCGCGCACACACACACACACACACACACACACACACACACACACACACACAGAACAACACAAAAATAAAACATGACACAGAGACTTATTATTATTCATGAATGGTCGACCTATAGCTTAGACATGTCCTACTAGCTCTTACACCTTAAATTAACCCATTTATATCAATCTATGTTTTGCCTCATGGATTTTTACCTCTCTTCCATCTCGTGCCTCCTGTTTCCCCACCATGTCCTCTGGCATCTCTCCCCGCCTTGATTCATCTCTGCTCCCCCTGTCTCTGCCTGGAAGTCCCATCTAACCTCTTCCTGCCAAAAAGCTATTGGCCAGTCAGCTTTTTATCAGAAGGTGCCTTTGCAAAGATACATCTTCACAGTGTACAAAAAGAGTATTCCACAACAGAATACAAATAGTGTGCAGAATTTGTGGTATAATTTATTATTTTTGCTGATGGGTATCCAATATTTAGGAGTATGTTAAACTGTCAGTAAATATTTGCTGAATGAGATAATTAATTTTGCCTCATCTTGATGAGAAACCTTAATTAAGAAATGGGGGTGCATATATACTCAGAACATTTGATTGCAATCAGGAGCAAGACAAGAATGCCCACTCTGCCCACAACTGTTCAACATCATACTTTAAGACTTTGCAAGTAAATCAAGTTAAGGAGATAAAGGAGATACAAATTGGATTGTAATAATTCAAAGTTTATTCATTTGCAGATGGTGAGATTCTATATATAAAAACTCTAAATACTCTACCCAAAACTCTTAGAGCTGATAAACATGTCCAGAAAATATGATGATATAAAATTAATAGACAAAAACATTAGCCTTCCTATACACAAATGACAAAATGTAGCAAGAAAGAAATTAATGAAAGAATACCCTGGGCAATAGCCTAAAGAACAAACTAACAAAAATCTTAGTATAAATCTAACTAAGGAGATGAATGTCAAACATTGTACATTGAAGACTTCAATACATTGAAGAAAATATCTGAAGAACATAGTATAAGACATAAAAACTGTAGACGAATTTCTAAATGATCTTTTTAAATAAAAAACGTGGAACCAGAAATTTGGGTTAAAGCCTGAGAGAGATCAGGGAAATAGAGAAAGCCACCAGCTAACCTTACCTCACCAACTCTGCAGCTTCCAAGGAGAGCATCTTCCTGTCTTCCCAGGCTTAGATGCCTTGCTTTTCTGCCCTCTCATTGGCTTGTAGCCCAGCTACCTCACTTCCTCTTCCTACAGAACTCTGTCATTGTCTGTCTCTAAGGTCTCTAAGGTTGGTACTGGGATTAAAGGCGTGTGTCATTATGCTTGGTTCTGTTCCCTAGTGTGGCCTTGAACACAGATCCTGCCTGCTAAGTGATAGGATTAAGGGCATGTGCTACCACTGCCCAACTTCTTTGTTTACTTAAAATGGCAAGCTTTATTTATTAAAACACAAATAAAATATTACCACAAAACACCTCCATGCTCATGGCTTAGGAGGATTAGTATTATAAAAATGATATTTTACCAAAAGTAATCTATATATTTAGCACAATTTCTATAACATTTCAAATACAATTCTTCACAGAAACTGAAAAAAAAAATCTTAAATTCCATGTTGAAATACAAAACACCCAGGACAGCCAAAATGATCTTGAGAAATAAAATGACTGAAAGTGACAGTATCCCATATTTCAAATTAGTATTCAACTATAGCAGTTAAAACAGCATGGTACTAGCATGAAGACAAACTCATTGGTCAATGAAATAAAACTGAAGACCCATATACAGAATTCACACTCCTAGAGTCACCTGATTTGAGAGAGGAAAACAATACACATTGGAAAAAAAGACAGCAGCTCCATGTTGAAAAATTAAATTCCTCCTTATCTCTTAGCTTCACAATTCAACCACAAATGAATCAAGCACTCAACAAAGGCCTGACACTCTGAATGTGATAGAGGAAAAGTGGGGGATATGTTTGAACTCACTGGCACAGAAGAGTACTTTCTGAACCACATACCACCCATGGTGCAGGCAGTAAGACCAACAGTTAATACATAAGACTTCATGAACTTAAAATGTTTCTGTGCAGCATAGGACACCATTGCTATAGTGGAGAGGTAGCCCAAAGAACAGAAAAAAAATCAGCTATACATCTGACAGAGGGTTAGTATCTAGGATATACAAAGAATTAAAAATGTAAATATCAAGAAAAGCAGCAAGATAATTTTAATGATGGCATGTGCAACTGAACAAAGTTCTCAAAACATGAAATACAAATGGCTGAGAACTATTTTTAGTTAATCTAGTCATCAAGGAAATAAAAACAAAATCACATCCCAGTCAGAATCACTTATGTGGGGGAAGAAAGGAAAGAGCAGAGATATTGCCAGGATAAAGGGCAGGAGGAACACAAAACTGGGGCAGCCACCATGGAAATAAGAAAGTGTGAAGCTTCCTCTAAAAGCTAAGCTAGACATAGAAATAATCTGCCACACAATTCAACTATATCATTCCTAGGACTTTGTCCCAAAGACTTCATTTCCTCCTAAAGAGATGCTGGCACCTCAAAGTTTGCTGTTGCTCTAGTCACAATAGCCAGGAACTGGAAGAGCCTAGATGTCTACCAAGTGAAAAATAGATAATAAAACTGTGGTATATTTACAAAATGATGTGCAAGTTACAGGTAAATTGATAGAGCTGGAAACAATCATCAGACCTAAAGATACAATCATCACCTATTTTCTTTTATATTTTTATATTAGCTTTTAGGGTGGTACATTAGGAATAGCAATTGAAACCAGGGAATTGCTAAAAGGCCACAAGGAAGGGCTTTGAAAAGAGAAATAGAATCCACTAGTACAAAGAGGCAGTGTGAAATTAAGGGTTAGTAAGGGTTTAAATTGGGGTAGCAATGCAGGGGGCAGGGTTGAGGAGAGAATATGGATACGGATCAAAACCCATGAAGATTTTTGAAACAGTCCTATGGAAACCTACTACTTAGAAGCTTCCAGATAGATATGTACATACATACATCCATACATTTTTTCATATTTACTTAAAAAGATTTTAAGTGCAGTGTGGGGCAGCTACCCACTAACCCCACAGTTCCCCAGAGTTTTCTTGACTGAGAGCAGCAGGAAATTTTAGATAGAAGGATTTAGAATGTGGAGATAAACAGACAGAAAATACAGGATAGCCTCGAGAGGGCCTGAAACCTATTTCAATGGGCCTTCACTGTCTCTTCCCTAAGGTATTTATAGAAACGCCAAGGGGTGGAGCAAAAGACCTCCCCTCAGCACAGCCAAGTGCAGACCATCTCAGACACCTGCCACTCAGGCCCGCGGTCCAATTATCCTCTCTATGCAGACCTGCTGGGTAAAGCCGCTAGGAACCTGAAAATGGGCTCCCACAATGTAGTTATGTAGTGGAGCAATAAAGTCCTCACTACACAACAGAGGCAAACAAACAAACAAAAAAAAGAGACAAAAATAGTTCTTAGGAATGGGTTGTTTTCTCTTGGAGTTGTTGGCAAATGAGGCTCCCTAGACATGAAACATTACAAGCTATATCCATTGTTCTTGGCTGCATTAAAGAGCATGATAGTCAGACCTTATTTCTGTAGACGGTACATATTTGAGTCAGAGAAAATTTAGGAACCAAGTTGGTACTGAAGCGGAAGCTTTATCCTGCTGGTTAGCTTTCATAGTGCGAGAGGGTACTATGTAGATACTGAAGGATGAACACTGTCATCACTTATGCCTATAAGTGAAGCACTAAAGCTAAAATATCAACTGTCCTAGCAAGATACTCCTGTTAGTTCTATGGTTGCATGAACATCATTAGACTAACAAACCATGTTCTGATTGAACTGAAATACTGCCCTACAAGATAAAACCCATAGCTGACAACACTGTCTATCCAAGTACTTCTGACTAGATAGTCCATAATGTTTTTTATTAGTCTACCAAGTAGACTAATTAAGCTGACTCGTAATGACTTTGTTATTCTCACAGATCAATGCATCTCTTTGTTCTCATCTGAGAAGCTTCAATTAGCAGTAGACGATGGTTAAAGCAGAGACCAACAGCTGCCTAAATTGTAGAGAATAAGGAACAAAATTTTTTAGCTCCAAATGGAATCATACCCCCTCTCTACTAGAACCCCTCCTGCCAAGGCTGAGGATTATTGTAGACAATGGTTGGAAAGAGTGGAAGAGCCAGAGGCAGTGGATTACCACAAAAAAAATGTGTTCTGGACATATTAGGAAATTAGGAAATCTGCATTCATGAACTCACAGCAGTTGGACAGCATGCACACAGTCTGTGCAAGCCTGAGCTAGAAGGACAAATCCAGCAGGAAGACAGGAGTTGGGCAGTTACATTCTTGGCCATGGATCTATTAACATTTGTTAGATGATGGGAAAGGGAGAGAAGCTTTTCCGTACTCGTGTAACAAGCCACTTGAAAGCTGACCAGTCTCCACTGGAAGACTGCACATCCAAGAATTTTTGAGCAGCACAAAATGTTCTCTATTAAGGTTTAAAAAAAAAAAGACAAAGGTTGGATGGGTGGGGAAAGAGTATGGATATGAGAAGTATGGATCTATGCTCAACACACAATTATGAAACTTTGAAGAATATAATAAAAATTGAAAATAGGAAAGAGGAGGAAGTAAATTTAGATGGAGACACAGAAGAAAAGCAGATAACAAGAAGACTATTCTGAGTCAGGTAGACAAAGATAACAATGTAGAAGTTATATTCTGGTGATACTGAATGAAGTAAAGCTGCACAACCCTTAGAGTCCACAGAAAGTGAGAGGATAGACAGAATCCAGGATGCTCTTGTTCCCCAGAAAGAGTCCCTCCGAACAGAAGGCATTTACTTTCTTGAAATAATGGCGAAAGAGCAGGTTTGAGTGAATGAGGAGGGTAAGGGCTTGCATCCCGAATACATGCTTAAAATCTACAGCATATATATTCATGCTGCTCACTGGAAATGCTGATGCCATTCTATGGATAGGGATGGTTCAGTTAGAACTGGTTTAAGGACAGGAGAAAGTATTTATTTCACTGATAAAAATTGTTTGTGAACAAAATCACTTAATCATTAAAGGGTATTAGGACAAAAGTCTTTAAAATGGACATGCCTGCTCAGATTGCAACCCTAGCACTCAGAAACATTTGGCAGGAGGATGATTGAGAATCTCAGGGGTGGGCGTTCACATCACGGACAATTACCATCCTTATTTTCTTATGTATTAGTTAATTAAAATAATTTAAATTCAAAATAATCGAGCATTTTTATCTCTCCTTATATATTGTTAGTTGCAATTTACATGGAATTTTATCTATATTTGCTAAGAAGCGTTAGAATTACAAGCTTAAATATTCATTAATCAAATGAAAGTAAATACCAATGTATTAATTCTGGAGATTTTGTCACTCAGAATTTACGCAACAAATTCCAAGCTTGATTATGAGTATAATTTTAAAAGCATAAAATAATACTAAAAGATCTCTAACCATTAGTTAAACATTACAACCTCACTAAGGTAAACTCACAATATAATTTAATCATTTATGAACATGTTTTTATTATTAAAATAATTGTTGTACCTTGTGTATTGGTGTGTGTGTGTGTGTGTGTGTGTGTAGGTGCAGTGTACCTGGTGTGGGTCTGTAAGTGTGTAAGTGCTCTATGTCCTTGTTAGTATATTATAACATATAGAACAAAAACACACTTCTAAGTTTTTGTTCTATATGTTATAATATACATAAAAGCTAAAAAGTGCATGAGGGTTTGAAAGAGGACTCAAGAGTTAAGAATACCTGCAGTTCTTACAGTGAACTTGGATTAATTCCCAGCATCCACAGAGCAGCTCACAATCAGCCATCACTTCATTACCTGAGGGTCCAGTGTCATCTTCTGGTCTCTACAGTCACTATGCATACATGCAGGCAAAAACTTACACATATAAATAGAAATAAATTTTAAAAATATATTTTTCAAATTGTATGATTAGAAATAAGACAGAATGTGTGTATATATATGTATATATATATGCAACCATATATTTATAATTATTTATACAGTCAATAATACAATTAATTTTGTGAGGAAGATGCATATGATTATCTAATGAATACAGATATCTTCATGCATGAATACATATTGAAAAACAAACTTTCTCTTGTGCCAGAGCATACAAGGTTTTGTTGAATATTCAGTTACAATATTCTGTATTTTTTCAGTCTTCTCCCACTAAGACAAATATTTTTGTTTAATTTTCCTGTTACCCAGAGAGTGCTACTTTTTAAAAGCAACTCCAAATTTGCAATAACCTGAAGAAGTACAATGTTGTATGCATTAATTCATTTCTAATACTTGGAGACACTCTGTTGTGGCCTCCATAGATATACTTATATGCATGCCAATACTCATAATATAATGTGAAAAATAAATAAAATTTCTTAAAAAGAAGTATGTTATCATGATTTTTACTTTTCTGAGTTAAGGTAAATAATTAATTGTTGTTTATGGAAATGTATTTCCTATTTTAACTTGTCTGTTAAAGAAGCTTGGCATAATTAATAGATAAGTACTTGTTGATTTTATGTTCCTATTTTTTTGTTTCACACTATCTCGCTTTCACTTGAGGAGTGTGCTCAGGACAGAACCCCGTGCCCTATCATCTAAAGCGAGCACTGCACATATGACCCTTTTTGCTCTGAGACAAGGTCTTGCTATGTATCTCAGACAACCTTTGGACTTCCTACATAGATTAAGCTGGCCTCGAACTCAGAACACTTCTGCTTTTAACTCCTGAGTTCATGTTTCTTATTCATGCACATTTTATGCATTTACTCTTCTTTATTAGTTGACCAGTGTGGTTAAGTATTACAACCTCTTTTGTTCTACATACTGAATGCTTTGTTTTCTTTCTTTCTTTTTTTCTGGAAATAGGATGATATTGTATGAATTTTTTGGACATTTTCAGATAAAGTTGATGTGTTTGCAGAGCTGAAAAGTCCCAAAATGTTCTTGGTTAAATTTTCCAAATGAAATTCATAGTCTACTGCTGTCATTAAGCTTTCATGCTTTCCTTGAAATGACAGGCAATATATTACCTTAGAAACTCCCTCTCCCCTCCCACTAACACTATGTTTCTCCTTGTCCCAATGTTTCATTTTTTTTTCAATGTCTTCTCAGTGTGGACTACATCAAATACCACACTTAATAGTATGCAAAGCATCCCACCCCTATAACACTCACCAAGGTGTCCTGAAAGTTCCCATGAGCTATACTAAATCACACAGCTTCCTTCCTAACTTCGGGCCATTTTTCGGTGCATTTATTTTACAAAATATGCGATTGCGATTTTCTTATTTCTCTGTTGTCTTTTGACATAAAACTTCTTCAAGTGTCTAATTCCAAGGATGTCTTTCTCAAAGACCTGGGGGCAATCACTTTGAAATGTAATGATCTGGAATGACATTTTCTATCTCCAGTCTACTTGAGAGAGAAGACACCTAAAACTTTACTAAGAATATTCTACCAAGCAGACAGAACTACACCACAGACTCATACTCACATTTATCATTGCCAAGATCTTTCCTCCAAGGTTATTGGAGGATTTTTAAGTGTTCTACTTTTTCTCAAGCATGACTAAGAAAATTCTGTTTTCTCTATGTAATTCTTTTGGGTAAAGTCCCCCAGAGTCTATTTGAGTCTGTCTGCTATAATTTTTGTTCATACCACCATGCAATTTTCATTGAGTTTCTCCCTGAAATATTTCTCTTGATTTCACTGCAGTAGTCATCTTTTAAAATAATATGTCAATTACTTATTTATAGTATTTACTATTTAATGATTTTCCATTGTTGCTAATGTACGAACTTCTTCAAATCAGTAATTATATATATTTTTTAACTTTTCATATTGAAACATATCAGCTACTGAAAGAATAAGTGGAACAAACTAGGCAGAAATATTTTAAATTAACTTTTAAATTTTCTTAATTTACTTTGTGTGTATTCATGTGTGTGTGAAGTGTGTGAGTGTGTGAAGTGTGTGTGCCATGACACATGTGTAGTCCAAAGACAATTTGTAAAAAATGACTCTCTCTTTCCACCATTGAATTCCAATTGTCAAACTAGGTGACAAGTATTGTTAACTATGGAGCCATCCCACTGTCCATTCTGGGTTTATGTAGTTGTTTTTTCTTCTGTATTTCTTTTATTTTTAAGATTATATTTAAACCATTTCTTCCTTCCCATTCCTCCCTCCAAACACTACCACATGTCACTTCTTGCTCTGTTTAAAAGTCATAATATCTTTTTTATTAATTGTTATTAATTACATATATATGCAATTATATATATGGAGATATATTGCTAAATACAATCTGTTCATTCTTTGCAATGTTACTTATATGTATGTTTTAAGTGCTGTTCATTTGATATTGGGTAACCAACCAATGTGCTTTTCCCTGGAGAAGACTACTTCCTTACTTTGCTTTAGTTATTATTTTTACTATTATTAATTATTATTATTATTATTATTAATTTATTTTTTGTGTGTATGTGTGTGTGTGTGAGTATGTGTAAGGTTGGGTCCTGTGGCCTTTCCCCCACCGACTTTGGTATGTCTATTGTCATTTTATTTCTTTGTTCAATTCCTGTTTTGGCAGTCATGATGGTGAGACCTTTTTTGTGTACCTTCTGAAATTACTAGAAGCACAATCTCACAACAAATTCCCTGACATTCTTGCCCTTAACAATCATTCATTCCTCTTCTGCAATGTTCCCTGAGCCTGGAGTGTTGGAATTGTTTTGTAGATGCATACACTGGGACTAGACTCACCAACTGCATTTATTGGTTGTGGTTTTCTATAGTGGTCTCTGTCTGATGCAAAGAGGTATTTCCTTGATGAGGGTTGAGGACTACATTTATCTGTGGGTATAAGGACAGATATTTATAATGTAGTTAGGCAGTGTGCTGGTTTAGGAAAGTGGTGATTCTAGGTTTTCTCCAAGATCCATGACTTCACTAGTCATGAAAAACTGGTTAATTTTCCAATACCAGGCATAATTTACCTTTTCTTGAACAGGATATGTTGGTTATCACTATATATATATATATATATATCCACTACTATATCATAGGGTTATTGTGCCATGCTGGTTGTTTTGGTTTATAGACAGCATAGCTGAGTAGGACTGCTGGATGCTTCCCTCCTTTGGAAGCTTGAGTGGTGCCTTTCATACCATAAAAGCTAGTCCTCAGGGAGGGTTCATCCCGACCAGGTCCAGCTCAGGGCTCTCTATGACATGAAGTTCATGGTGTCTTCAGTAATAAGGACTTATCTTCTTCCTCTGGGGTGAACCAAGGTCATTAACAGTAGTCTGTGGTTTTGTGAGTCACAGGGACAACCCTGACCAACAACTCAACACCAGGTTTCTCCTGCCTGGTGTTGAGTTTTTATGAGGTGGTCTTTAGGTTTTGGAGGGAGCATTATTATCCCTGATGAGAAATTTTCATTTAAATTGTATATGTATAATTCGATTCAGACTTATGTGTATTATATGGCTGTTTTTAAGTAGATAGTAAATAGCATGATTCTTTGTGACTTTTTCAGACATCCTTACTATTATTTTACACTTTCTCTTTCTAAATATTTATCCCCTTCCCTCCTTAATTACAAACTACCTTTCCCATTTTCCTAGTCAGATCAATTGGACCTTGCTATTCCCCTTTCCATTGCTTCCCCAACACCAACCCGAGCAAAGATTCATTTTTCCTTTCCTGGTTTCTGCAGTGACTCCAGGATATGTACTCATATCTGACGATTTGGAGCAAGGAGCCTCAGATAAGAGGGAACAGGTCATATTTGTTTTTTGGGTCTGAGCTACCTCACTCAAGATCATCCTTTCTAGTCCATTTACCTGAAAAAAAAAATCATGATTTCTTTTTTATTTAGCGCTGAATGGTATTCCATAGTGTATATGTGCCAGATTTTCATTATCTGTTATTTGGTTGAACAGAATTTAGGTTGTTTCCACTCCCTAGTCATGGTCAATGGAGCAGCAATGGAACATGTTAAGCAACTGTCTAAGGAACAAAAGTTTGAGTCCTTGGCCAAATGCGGGTGTTGATATTTTATTGTGCAACCCAATAAAACTTATCTGGGGATCAGAGAACAGAGATAGCCACCAAGGCAGACATAAAGGCCAGGCAGTGGTGACACACACCTTTAACCCTGTCATTTGGGAGGAAGAGATCCATCTGGATCTCTGTGAGTTCAAGGCCACACTGGAAACAGAGCCAGGTGTGGTGGCACACACCTTTAATCCCAACACTTGGGAAAAACACATGCCTTAATCCCTGGAAGTAATATGTCAGGACACAGAAAGGTATATAAGGCATGAGAAGAAAGAAACTTGTGCTCTTGAGGCTGAGGATTTCAGTAATAGGATTCTAGGAGTTGGTGAGGAGAGGTTAACTGTGGCTTGTTTTGTTTCTCTGATCTTTCAGCTATCACACCAATATCTGGCTCTGGGTTTTTTATTAATAAGACAATTGAGCAATTCATATTATTACATCTACAAATGCCAAAGAGTAATACAACTAAGTTGTGTGTCAACTTTTTTTTTTTGAGAATTTTCTGCACTGATTTTCATAGTGTCTGCTTATCCAGCTGTAGTGGCACTCACCTATAGGATATACTGAAGAGGTGAAATTTTAATAAAACAAAGAAAATATTTTTAAAATAATTAATAAAATCACGTTTGCTGCAAGTTTTCATTTTAAAATGATTTTCAAATTTAAACAAATATGAAGATTATTCTCTTTGAATAATTATTGGTTCTATAGCAAAGTTCATTATTGTGTGTAACGTTGTTTGTCTAAACAAGTTAAGTTTATTGTTCATTAGAGTTTTCTGGAAAAACAGTTTTACTAATTTCTTCTTGCTCTAGGAGTAGACACAAGTGAAAAACCAATGTAATCAACATACTTTTTTCCAAATTTTCAGAAAAATGCCCAGCAACAAACCAATGGTCAGTGTTGGAGTGTGAGTGAATTCCTGACAGGAGTATCTATCTCTAAGACATGACCTGGATAGAATTCTACCCTAGGAATACAGCACGCTCCCAGCCATGGGAGAAGCTGAAGTGAAATCTTTAAGGAATGTTGTGTTATACCTTGTGATGTAGGTACAGTTTAATGACATCTGTGTAGTGTTGACATTCCTTATCAACTGGATAGACCATTTTATTAAAACTTATTTTAATCTACAAGATTAATACATCAGCAAGACCTTCTCCTTGACTTTGCATTATGAGAGTTACATTTTTTCAGAGAGAATTTCAAGTTTCCTCTCTGTACCTTTCACATTCCTTCCAAATAGATGGTTGACACATTCATATTCAAGAATTACATTGCCTCATTTTTTTCTAAAGGAAAACATTTCAATATTCACCTATGTACAGATATGCACAAGAGTGTTAGAACTAGAGTACTAGAATTTCTCATTGTTATTTGTCATAATTAGAAATATAAATTCCTGCAAATGGCATATTATCAGAATTTTGCTACAGTAAAAAAATACACAAAGTAGGTGGTTTTATAAAGGTGAATTTTTAGCTATCTCAGGGTTTTGAAGGCTGAGATACACAAAATCAAGTGTAACTCTGAGAAAGATTTCTTGGTTATTATTGACATTGATGCATACAGGAGGAGCAGATATTGTCAGCAGTAAGCAAATTAGTGATTCAAAATTGCTATTGTTAAATGAGAGTCACCTGGTAGATTTGTAAATTCTTTTTGTTTGGTTGTTTTTGTTTTTCTATTTTCTTTGTTTTTCTTTTTCTTAATCTTTTCTTTTTTCTTTTTTGTTTGTTTTTTCTTTCTTTCTTTTTTGGTTTGGTAAACATTACCCTTGACTATATGTGCCCCAAATACATTTGATTTTTGTTGTTGTTGTTGTTGTTTTTAAGATTTATTTTATTTTTTTGTATGAATCAATCTATGAACGTGTGTTTTTAGGAGTATATAACATTGTGTACAGATAACATTAGAGGCCAGAGAAGGGTATTGCAAACCATGAAGCTAGAATTACAGGCAGTTGTGAGCAGCCAATGTGAGTGCTAAACTCAGGTCCTCTCAAAGAACAAGTGCTCATAAACACTGAGCTATATAGTCAGTGTTAGTTATTTAGCGGAGCTCTTACCCTGCAAGGAAATGTCACGAAACACAACAGAATCCACTAACAAGAGTTTTATTAAGATGAAAGGGACAGACGAGTGCCCAGGCCTGTGGGAAAGACACATGTGTGGAGAAGAAGAAAGCAGCCGGGAATATGGCGCCGGCTTAAAAAGGCTGGGCATGCACAGGTCGATGTAATTTCACGCATGTGTGTAGATCACTTGACTGTGTTGCACGCTCTTACGCAACCATGCAATGTCACGGATCCTGGTCATGCGAGACGCCTTGACCCGGAAATGGCTATTTTGACCTGGAACTGGCTAGGCAGAAGTGTCCAGGTCTGCCAGGCATGTGCAAACACGCCTAACCGTGGGGGGGGCGTGTCGTGAATCCACCAGTCAGCCTCAATTTGACCCTTAAATGACTCAGTAGTTTTCATGGGATACACTGAGAACCAAGTCTCCAATACATGAATACATTATTCCTTTACTCTATTGGGGTCTACTTGTACAAGGAGAAATTTACTATTTATGTGAAATTCAAATTACCATTTATGTAATTTCTATTTGCTAAATATAAAAACACTAATTCTGGAACCAGAATACTTGCTTCAAATTGTTACCTTACAATAATTATCTTGTATAAAGTTTCTTTCCTTAACCCTTTGCTCTCAGATTGCTCATGTATACAGTCTGGCTGGTAATAGTAAGCACTTCATTGACAGACTGAAGAAGTTTCTGCATACATATGACTCAGAAGTAGCAGTAGGACTGGGTGGGCTTGCTATTTTTCAGCCTCTTCTGTGATAATGTTGTGTAATAAACCCTCCAAAATTCACTGACAACAACAACTATCACCTTCTTAGTGGTCTATGGATGTATTAAACCTCTTTTCAAATGGATCGGTAATTTCATATTTAGCAAAACAAAGATATGTAGCTAACTAGGATATCAAGGTATAGATAAATACAAATCTTCAGTGGATGTAACAAGGGTGTGTCTGATGGACACTGCTTACCACAATTGTTTATATATGGCCTCTTTCTAAACTTTGAAACGCAAAACTGAAATAAGCGAGCTCTGTGTTTCAGATTGTTATTTCTGGTCAAGAGGTGATGGAAAATAGGCAAAACAACAACCATAACAACAACATGTGGTGTATTGACCATAACAAAAAAAACAGATGGCTGTTGTGAGACAGGGAATGTGTACATACATTGGAAAAGAAGTAAGTTAAGCAAGCACAGACGCAGGAGGAGCTATGCAATCACGCCAGGCAACACCCCTTGTGTTCTGCCATGACATTTGACAACCTACTGCATAATTTTTTTTCCCCTTTCCTTTGAAAATCCCTGCAACACTATCATCAAATCTTCTGGACTATGGAACAACGTACATTCTAGTCTTGTCTTTTGTAGAAATGCAATAAATGCACAGTTCAGTGAATGTGTTGCCAAACAAAATGTACATTCCATTAATAATAACATATCATCTGGTGTACTATAAGCTTTATAAACAATGAAAGAGATAGCTACTTATTTTTTATTATATTTTATGTTATTATAACAAAATACCTAAGGCTAGTTGACATATATAAAGGAAAGACATTTAACCAACAATGTTGGAGGTTGAAATTCCAAACACTGACTTCAGTGAGGGTCTCTTATCTTAAATCTGTTATGGCAGAGGAAGAGAAAGATAGTCCATATCTACAAGGAACAAGGATGTGGGTGTCTGCACTTTGTAAGGAATTCAGAGTTTGAAACTGCCATTCTTCTGAATAGTAGTGCTCACTGGATTAATTACCTCAAAGTAAGCTCCATTTTGTATAGGCTCTGCCTCTCAACAGCTTAGCATTGGACAGTAAGCTTCCAGAATGTAAGACTTCAGGATACACATTCACAGCATTTCTACACTGTAGTATTTAATCACTCTCCTGTACATGGCTTCACGCATATAAGCACTTTACTTGTAAAGTACTCATAAAAGCTGCCAAGAATATGCTTGCATGAGACAGGAGAGGAGGAATAGATTGTGGCATAATAATTTTTTACAGTGCTTTGCATTTTGGGATAGCTAAGACATAAAAACTTTTGCATAGCCTGCATGAAGCCCTGAGTCTGATCATTAATACCCAAACAAAAACAGAGAATGAGAAACATGCACACACACATACACACACACACACACACACACACACACACACACACAAACAGAGAGAGAAATATATAAATGAATGTAAAAAATAAATATTTATGGTAAGTTAAAGAAAAGAACATATTTTTAGTGTAAATTATAACTGTAACCATTTAAGGGGAGAGGTGACCAAGAATACATACCGGTGTTATAGCTGTCTAGAGTATGTAAAGCCCTTGTGTCCTATCCTCAAGAAATAAAATTGTAAAAGAATAATAATGTGGAAATTGAACTTCAGCTGTACAGTATAAGTAGATTTAGTCCTATCATGGTCATGATTCCTCATTAAAAACCTCAGTTCCACCTCACCAGAACATCAGTAGTAAAACAGAGATGAGCAGTCATGTGAGAGAGAATGCAGGGAAGGACCTTATAGAGAATCAGGGCTTATCGGGATGGATATATTTGACATCTGGAGTCAGGGACAACTGTAGTTCAAGAAAAATATGCTTGGCTCTGAAGATGATGTCAATCCTACAACTGGAATTTTCTGTGAATCCTACCTACAAAAGTGACAGGAAAGAAAGAAGAGAAGTTACCTTAAGAAGTCTAAAACATCAGAAGGACTTTCACGGATTGGTGAGGAAACACTGCTGGAAATGGAGGTTCAAACCTGGTTTCCACACTGAAAAAGTTGAGGCGAGATGATTATCTTGAGTTTAGACAACCTTGGACTGTGTAGCAAAAGTCCATCTCACAAAACAGCCCACACAGACAAACACCCACACAATAAACCAAACAAAAACACATTGCTGGCATTTAGGACACATATAGGGTATTTGTTCACATTTGAATTTTTTGTACATTTTAAAAATATTTCTGAGATTATGATTGCATCATTGTCTCCTTCACTTTCTTTCCTCCAAACCTCCCATATATATCTCCTTGCTCTCTTTCAAATTTATGACCTCTTATTTTCAATAATTATTGTTACATGCATATACATGTATATGTGAATATATAAATACATATTCGTAAATATAATCTGCCTAGTCTTTGTAATGTTAAATGTTTTCATGTTTTTAGAGCTGAACATTTGGTATTGGATAACCAATTGGTATGCTCTTCCTTTGGGAACATTATTTCTCCCACTCTATGCAATCCTTAGTTGCCCGTATTTATTTGTGTAGGGCTGAGGTTAGACTTTTTTTTTTTTTTTTTTTTTTTTTTTTAGTGTGAGTTTAGATATCACCACAAGTTTGTCATTTCGATCTTGTCATATCATGGTCACAACAGGATCTTATCTATTATTTGAATTTTAAGGAAGTGATTTAGAAAATCTGAATGGCAATCCTACTCTTAGCAGTAACAGGTTAGTTCCTGTCAGTTAGGATCTTCTTTTTCATGTACATACAGCCCCATTTTGCCTAAAGAAAGATAAAGTCAGGCTATATATCTTTAATCTTTAATAAAAGTGTGATATAAAGAATTTAACACTTGCTAGATTTTTGCTAATCAGAAGGCCATTTGCAAAATACGGCACACGACAGGAAGGGTATTAGCCTTGCCTGCTCCTTCTGTGGTAGATTGAGATGATGAATGTCTTGACTGGATGAAGAACATGAAGCAATGCTTCCATTCTGGACAGGAAATTCCAGCCAACAGGAATGCAGATGGTTTTCAGAAACAGCAGAGTCAGTTCCAGGCAAGCAGATCTTGGCTGCTCTGCTTCTGGGAGTACCTAAATTCGCCAAATAGCAGAGTGGCAGTTTGCCATACAACTTAAATTTCTGGATGATGTCAAGAAAAACACTGATTCTGAGTGTGTCCAACATTTTCTTATGTTAATGCCCAAGATCTTTTACATCTTGGAACTGAAAATGAAAGTTCTTTCAGCTATTCACTTTTAAACTAATGTTTCTCTTGTTTCCTCACACCTACACAAGGCAGTATTGTGACTGGTAGAGAAATCCAACTCTTGATTTAATGTTATCTGGTTTTGCAGCTGGAGCAGGAAAATAAACAGTGGTATTTTATCATATTTTAAAACTGATAAGGCCAGGAGCTACATTGCTTGGCTTTCATCCCAGCACTCAGGAGTCAGGGGCAGGCAGATTTTTTAAAGGCCAAATGAATTACCAGTAAGATCCAGTCTTTAAAATGAAGGGAAAAAAAGTTAGGAAGAAAAATAGAAAGGAAGGAAGGAAAGGAGGGAGAGAGTGAGGGAGGAAGGAAGGAAGGAAGGAAGGAAGGAAGGAAGGAAGGAAGGAAAGAAAGAAGGAAGGAAGGAAGGAAGAGCATGATAGTGTTCCCAATAATACATA
Source organism: Peromyscus aztecus (assembly GCA_902168405.1). Classification (NCBI taxonomy): domain Eukaryota; kingdom Metazoa; phylum Chordata; class Mammalia; order Rodentia; family Cricetidae; genus Peromyscus; species Peromyscus aztecus. Next base: position 24,029 of record CABHPQ010166651.1, read on the forward strand.
TTTTTATAGTAGTGCTCTCTATACTGTCCTTTCTGTCAACTCCTATAAATATCTCTTTGCATTGCTTAGTAAGTACATGCTTTCATTTTAAGTCGCATTTTGGAACTTCATAGTTGTTTCATTATTTCTGCTTTCTAGATATTTCTATATGTTTATTTTGTACTCCTCAACCATTGTCTTTTAAACATATCTGAATCCTAAAGGAATATTGAAACATACCACCATGGAAAATTTATTTTTTAGTTTTTTTTCTAAAGATGGAATTAAATTTTTGTTTTAGAAAAAGAAGGATGCTAACTATGAGATACATCATAAATATAGTAAAAAAAAAAAAAAAAAAAAAAAAAAAAAAAAAAAAACCTTTGATATTTTGGAAGAGTAAGAAATTAATCATTTGCTCTTCAAATAGTTAAGTTTGGCAGCTCAACAATGCCAAACTTTCTTTTAAGTTCCAGAAAATACAATGATGAAAAATAAATGATTTAAACATATTTCTTAAGTAAATACAGATAAACTTAACAGCATCCCTGAAAGCCCTAAAACAAAATGAAGAATTAGAACCAGAAGGAGTAGATTGCCAGAAATAATCAAACTCAGATCTGAAATAAAAAATAGAAACAAATGGCAAAAACAAATACAAAGAATTAATGAAACCAAATGTTGGTTCTTTGAGATAATAAACAAAATTAACAAGTCCCTATCAAAATTAACAAAAAGATAGAGAAAATATACAAATTAACAAAATTAAGAATGAAATGAGGGACATAACAGATATCAAAGAAATCCAGAGAATCATAAGGATATACTTTGCAAAGTTACACTCCACCAAATTGGAAAAACTAAAAGAAATGGATAATTTTCTCAATATGTACAACTTACCTTATATGGAGTAATCGTTTTGCACAAAGTGAAGATGTGTGTTTACCAAGGCACCTTCTGATTGATTTAATAAAACAGGTAATTGCCTGTTAGCTAGGCAGGATGTATAGGTAGGGCAGGCCAACACAGAGGACACTGGGAAAAAGAGGGACAGAGTCTCAGAAATGGTAAAGGTATGTGGAGAGAAGGAGATATACTTGCCATACTGATAAAAGGTACCAAGACAAGTGGCAGAGGGTAGATATGAAATGTGGGTTAATTTAAAATAGAAAGGTTAGCTACTAACAAGCCTGAGCTAGTGGCTGAGCATTTACAACTAATAGTAAGTCTCCATATGGCTATTTGGGAACTGGTCAGAAAAGTCTGCCTATATATGGATCCCAAAATTCTGGCACCTACATCCTCATAAATCCTAGGAAAGCTTTAAAAAGGTTCTAATCACACAAAAACATAGCCAAATGTGGCTTCCCAGTCTCATGTCTCTCATGCCGGCACTGGTTACACAAATTCATCTCCCAGCTGCTGCCTGTGGGCTTGAGCTTCCACTGTGAGCACCACCAGAGTGAGCCTGGAAAACATGCCAGAAATCTAGCCACATAGCAGATTTATGCTTTGTTCATGCAGGCAGAAGAGATTACATGTATGCAGTAAATACAGATCCAGATGGACAAACCTCTAAAAGGGTCACAGTCAGTTTAAACAGGTACATAGACTTGGAAGAAAAGAGAGAAATGGTATAGACAGTTATAAAAAAAATAGTTTAAAAATAATAAAGTCTTTAAAGAAAGAATAAAGCAATTATAAAGGGAAAAAAACAACAGAGAGATGAAAAATACACAGAGAGTCTGGATAGATCAGATAGGCAATATAAAGGGACCAATAACTTCTAGTGATATAGACACAATAATTAAAAATCTCACACCAAAAAATAAATAAATAAAAAGCCCAGGGCCAGGGGTTTAGTGCAAACTTCTACCGGACTTTAAAAAAGAGTTAATGCCAATGTTCCACAAATTATTACATAAAACAGAAGCAGAATGAACAGGACACATTACATCTTACAAGACCAAAGTTATCCTGATAGTCAAACAATATAAAGACACTGTGAAGAAGTAAATTACAGATCAATTTCTTTTATGATCATAGACACAAAATATTCTCCATAACATACTTGCAAAACAAATCCAAGAAGCCATCAAAAAGATCATCCTTCACGATCAAATGGACTTCATTCTGGAGATGAAGGCATGGTTAAACATATGCAAATAGATAAATGTAATCCAACATATAAACACTGAAAGACAAGAAAACACATGATGATATCATTAATGCAGAAAAGGCCTTTGAAAATAATCCAAAATCTTGCCTGGAGAGATCAGAGGCACAAGGGAAATGCCTCAACATTAATGAAGGCAGTTTAACAAAAGCCCATAGACAACATCAACTTTAATGGAGAGAAACTCAAAGAAATTTTACTAAAATCAGGAAGGAGCCAAGCTGTCACCACTCTTCACTCTCCACAGCTGTTCAAAATAGTACTTGATTTGTACCTGCAATAAGACAACTGAAGGAAATCAAGGGGATACAAAATGGAAAGGAAGAAAGTAAAATATCTTTATTTGCAGGTGATATGATAGTAAACATAAGTGACCCTAAAACATGCACAGCAAAACTACTGTAGCTGATAAACCCTTTCAGCAAGGAACTGGATGCAAAATTAACTCACAAAAAATAAGTATCCATTCCATATAAATTGATAAATGAACTGAGAAAGAAATCAGGGAAATAAAATCTTTCACAATAACCTCAAGTAATATAAAATATCTTAGGGTAATTCTATCCTATCAAGTAGAAGACTTGCATGATAAGGACTTCAAGACATTGAAGAAATAATGAAATAAATGAAAGGATACATCAGAAGATGGAAAGATCTTCCATTCTCATGGATTTGTAGAATTAATACCCAGAAAATGACTATCACACCAAAAACAATCTATAGATTCAAAACAATTCAGTTCAAAATTCCAACAATCCTCTACACAGATCTTGAAGGGATAATTTCCTGCTTCATATTGAAAACCTTCTCTCTCCCCAAACTAGGCTAGCTAAAACAATTCTCAATAGCAAAAGAACTGCTGGAGGTATTACCATACCTATTTCAAGTTGTACTATAGAGCTGTAGTAATAAAAACAGTATGGCATTGACACAAAAACAGATGTGTTGATCAATGAAATAAAACTAAAGACCCAGAAATAAAATCACACACCCCTGGACACCTGATTTTTGAGAAAGAAGTCAGAAACACACATTGTAAAAAAGACAGCATCTTCAAAAAGGGTGCTGGCCACTGGCAAGGCGGTATGTAGAAGAATCCAAATAGACATATACTTATCATCCTGTCTCAAACTAAAGCCCAAATGGATCAAAACCCTCAACATAAATCTGTGGAACAACTGTATCTGATAGAAGAGAAAGCAGGGAATATCCTTGAACTCACTGGCACAGGAAAACCTGTTCTGAAGAGAATTCCACCATTAGCACAGTCACTAAGATGAACAATTAATAAATGGAACCTCATGAAACTGAAGACTTCTTTAAAGCAGTGTGAGCCATCATTCAGACAAAGCATCAGCCTAGAGAATAAGAAAATATTTTTACCAACTACACATCTAATACAGGGTTAGTATACATAATATAGAAAGAACTAAAAAAAAAAAAGCAGAAATCCATGAAACAAATAACACAATTTAAAAAATGAGATATGGATATAGACAGATAATGCTGAAAAGAGAACTCTTAAATGGCTAAGAAACCATTAATGAAATGATCAACAATGTCGTCAGTCATCCAGGAAATGCAAACCAAAACTACTTTGAGATTTTATCTTATATCCATCACAATGACTAGGAACACTAAAATAAGTGACAGATCATGCACTGAGGATGTGGAGTAAGGGAGTCACTCATCTTTTACTGATAGGAGTGTAAACTCATACAGCCACTATAGAAATTGGTGTGGTGGTTTCTCAGGGAGATGGAAATAGACATAACTCAAGATCCAGTTATACCATGCATGGGTGTACACCCAAAAGATCCTTCATTCTTCCACTGAGACACTTGCTCAACCATGTTCATTCCTTCATTGTTCATAATATCGAGAATTTGTAAACACGTTAAATGTCTGTCAACAGATGAATGGATTGTTGTATAATACACATTGGTGTACATTTACTCAATGGAGTATTACTCAGTCATTAAAAATAGTCAAATAATGAAATTCACAGATTAATGCATAGAACTAGAAAAAAAATCATCCTGAATGACTGAAGACCTGCTCTACAAAATGGAACCCATATCTGAAAGCAGGTGACCAAGATCCTAAGACTAGGTAGTCCAGGATATATGGAGAAGTGGACAAATGACCTTATCCCTAACTAGAAGCAATCATCAATTGATAATCACTTGCAACAGAAAATTTAATTTCACTGGGGAAACAAACCACTCTTAAGGGTAGGCTGCATGCTCAGCAGTATGTGATATGATCAACAGAAAATGAACTCAATGGCATCTTTAGAAGTTCTTTTTTTATTATATCATGTCAGGGTTTTTCCTTATTTTTTAAAATTATCATATATGTCATATATCATAAATATATATTTTAAAATCATCAAATATATTAATATATATTAAAAATTTATATATATATATTTCTTTTCTCTCTTATTACCCTGTAGGTCCTTTGTGTGTATATATTATGGCTTCTTATTAAGTGTTTTTATGGGATTGCTGACTGTGTAAACAAGTGGGTCTCTGTGTCTATATTCATTTAATTTCCTTTTTCTTAGGCTGTTTTCCTTCTTTTTGATTGTTTTGTCCTACTGTAATACATTTGATTTTTGTTTTATATTATTACATTTTATTTTATTATATTCATTTTTATTCCTCAGAAGCCTCTTTGTAGTCTAGTGCGAGACAGAAAGGGAATGGAACTGATGGGGAGGAGTGTGGGGGATCTAGAAGGATTATAGAGGTAGAAACTGCAATCAGTATATATTATGTGAAAATACAACTGTTTTCAATAAAAAATTAAGAAATGCTTAGGATGAAGGACATTAGATAAATGGATAAGCTTTTAAAGAAAGCCTTTAACTTAAGTTAAATCCTTCCAGTTCAGAGAGGAAATACAAAGAAATGATGAATGAAGTGGCCTACACGAAGTTTTAGAGAGAAAGCAGATAAAATGAAGAAAAAGTTTTCATTTAATCTTGTTAACCATTTTAGCCAGCAGCAAATCTTCTAAAATACTTCATAACATATAGTATTAGTTACACTGATCTGCAGAAACAAATAAGCAGTATCCTTATGTTTAATCTATGATACCACAGTAGAGAGAGGTGTTATGACAAAGATAGAAAGAAATTATTTCCAAATATTGTAGATACTGTTAGAAAGAGATTCAGCATTTTAACATAAAATTAGCAAGGTGGAAATGTACCCAGCTCTTTATCTGCACAAATCACCTTTGTCCTAACTAATGATACAGACATCAATGAAGCTGTATCATAGCACTGAACTATGTCTCTGTCTGTCCTTATATAGGAGTATGTTTTCTCATTTTAATTTTGGCAAATTATCTTTACTGTAGTGTCTATGTAACAGAGAAGCCTAATAAAAATCACAAAATAACCAACTAAGAAACTCAATGAATGTGCCTACAAGTAAGATATTTTAATTGATTGTAATTATATCAAAGACAAGTCCCTAGACTAATAACATCAAATAAGAATAAAAGGATTAAAAATAACTTAAGGATATAGAATGTCTAAAAGAAATATAACAGTAGAAAATTAAGAAATGGGAGACACTGAACCACAATTTGAGTAATTTTAACAGTAACTGAATTTAAATTAAATAAAAGATATTTGAATATACCTGTGTATTGCTCTAGACAACTGATAGCTCATTGCACTGTTCACATAAATGGAAAAGGTTTTAAAGATGATTTGAGTATTTCTCACCAGTTTAAATAGAGAAAAACAATAAATGTGATTAATTAAGTGACTTTCACTAAGCCACAGAGAGAAAATGGATCAAATTGTAGAAAACGTTTCTGTTAAATCAGATAAAGTCAATCTATAAGATAGGCATTTTATTTACTTGACAAGTAGTGACAAATTTCTTATTGTCAGGAATTGTTTTATGTTGACTTCTTTAGATAATGAAACTTGGGTGATTTTAGAATCCAGAAACAAAGTAGAAATAATATTTATATAGCAAATAAGTACATGATAAGGAAAATATTATACATTCAGAGTGAAAATTTGCATACAGTTAATAAGCTTACAGGGTCGATAAAAAAACCACAACTCTTATTTTAAAGGAGATAGAAGATATTTAATTCTTTAGCCATTTTTGAGTGACCATACACCAGGAACACAGATTTAAGTGACCCCAATTCCATGTTTCAATGTGGAAGCATTTTCACAGTTTTATAGTACATATAACACCATAAACAAAAGCAAGTTAAAAATACTTTAGTAGGTACCTCAGAGAGGCAATTACAGCATGATGCCCTAAACATTTCTCTAGGATGTAGATTCTATCTGATAACATACACAGGTTTTGACTTGGTAAAAGCTAGTGGTCTGCTAAGTCAATAGATCCAAAGCTTTCATATTTTTTTACTCACAAGATGTTAGTTCCTCCTCCCCCATAGAGAGGCAAAGAGAGGCTATTCTGGAGGGCTATAACTTAGCACAAGATAAGGTAATTAGGCTCTAGACCTGCAACATTCCAATCTCTCCAGTCCTGAAATTCTATTCAGTCAATTAGTCTCTACAGACCCTGCTTCATTAAAAAAAGAAAAGAAAGAAAGAAAAACATCATTCACACAGGAACAGATAGTGGGGTAGTTTGGAATATTATACAGAGAACTTAGTTGACACCACATTTTGAAGAAGACGTTTGAGCAAAACCACAAGAAGGAAGTAAAACATCACCAATAGATTAGAAGAGAATTCCAAGCAAGGTAAGAATCATAGTAAGTCTAAGAAATTACGACACAATTGGGATACCTGGGGAAGCCAGGAAGAAGCTCGGTGAAGCTGACTTGTAGTGAAGAAAGGGAATGTTTGTGAATCAGTGTTTCCTCCTGATGTTTTTGTCTCAACAGAGCACTTCCACAGTCTCCACAGAGAGTCCTGAGTCACACTTCTCCACACTGAGTGTGGAGGGGACTTCCTGAAGACCCACTGCACTAGTTCAGTAGCCAGCTCTATCTGGGCTTTCTAAAACGCTTTGGAAGGATGGCTTCTTCGTTTTTACCATTTTCAAAATGAAGTCGTTTTCTATACAAGCTTACTGTGTAGGAAAAAAAAAAGTTTTTAAAAACCCAAAGTACTATAGTTTATATTTATTTTCCTCACTAGGGTCCAGATAGTCTCTCAATGGGAATCTGCTACTCATAATGGATTTTTAAAGGCCTTGGAAATTAAACTCCACATGAAAATTTCACTTCTTGTATTTTTCTCTCTCACAAACATTTTTCTTCTTATGTGAAGTATCAGCATACATACCAGAAAACAGCATATTCTGAATTATGTCTTCCAAAAGCACCGTGTGCTTTCCCCAGCATCATTGGATGAGCAGAGCTGGCAGTGGGAAGTTTTTTGGCAGGGTTGAGGTATGAATTCCTACTTGCTTTTTAGTATGGGCCAAATGGGTGAACAGCTGGGAGCTCCCAGCCCTGGAGAAGGCCATGCATAGAAGAACAAGTAATTGGCAGAGTTACAGCAAATCTGAGGAATTCTTTGACTTTTACTCCCTGGCATAGAAGAGAAGGCAAGCAAACAAGATATCCAAAAATGCATAAAAGTTAACATTTTTCATGATTTAAAAAAATCTTTCAATTTATGGATCTTATTTCATGTAGTAAACCTCTCACCATAAAAGAAAATAACATATTTAAATAACACCTACATCTGAGGCATGTGTTCTCAGCAGAAGTATTTGACTGTGCCTTATGTTTATTAGGATTTACATTAGTTTAAAGGTGAGGGAATAAAAAAAATTAAACAAGGTCTATTTTAGGATTCAATATAAATCTTTGTAATTCCTCCACTGGATATTTATATATCATGAATTGAATATACTTGTACATTAAATACACAACAAATTCTGATTCGATTTTTTGTTATGATTCTACTTCTCTTTTCATGTTTATGAACTTTACATTTTCATGGGTCTGTATTCAAAGTTTGCCTGGAGATCAGAGGGAAGAGATAGCTACTAGTTAACCATAGAAGCCAGGCAGTGGTGGCACACACCTTTAATCCCAGCACTTGGGAGGAGGAAACAAGAAATGATATGACTAGGCAGAGAGAGGAAGTGATAAGGCAGGGTGTAGATGGGAATTCAGCCCCTTTTTCAGGCTGAGGGGCTGCGCTAGGTAAGAGGTGGCTGTGGCTTGCTCCTTTGTCTCTCGGATCGTTCAACATTTACCCCGATATGTGGCTTCAAGCTTTTATTAATAAGACCAATTTAGATTTGTGCTATATCTGGCATCCATCTTTTAGGACATGAATTCATTAAAAAGCCACTTGCCTGTTGTAGATGTAACCAACCGTCTTATTAAATAAGAAACACAGAGCCAAGGTAAAGATAAAAGCCCAAGAGGTCAGAGTTAGGAGCCTTACCACCTGCCGCCAGCCAGCTTCTTCAGCCAAGAGACCTCCCGAAAAGGAACTACTTCCTGTGCGTTCGTCTTTAAATAGAGTTCTGTTCTGCCTTCTCATTGGTCGTAAACCCAACTACGTGACTGCCTCGTCACTGCCTCACCACTGCCTGTCTGTAGAGACCTCAGGACACACATTGGAGCGTGTGTCTCCAATGCCGGCTGTATCCTTGAACATACAGAGATCTACCTAGCTCTGCCTGCCGAGTACTGGGATTAAAGGTGTGCACCACCATGCCCGGCTCTAGCTATGGCTTGCTAATAGCTCTGACCCCTAGGCAACTTTATTTATTAACATACAAATAAAATCACATTTCAGCACAAATAAAATACCACTATAGCCTGTAGTGTTGCAGCCACCAGCACAGGCAAGAGCTGCAAGTGACTGGAGTCATTGCCCTGCTGGATAAGGTTTCTCTTTCTTTTCCTCAAGCCTGTGAGCCAGTTGGGATTTTTCTGTTGCAGCCTATCTGCATCAGACTCCCTAGGCTTCTGGGCTCCAAAAACGGCAGGAGTTGGCCACTTTTGCACGCTCCCCCCATGCAGATGGCTGGCTCTTTGGCTTTTTCTCTCCCCAGGGAGTTGGGGGCTTTCCCTGGACCCCCTCCTCAGGCTGCTGCCACACTATGTAGCTTCCTTGACACCCACTTTGTCTTCTACTGTCCTATGCCAAAGCTGTCAGCCTTACATCTTCATGGTTATCATTGGCAGATTTGGTGAGACAATTGGGATTTTTTAAAGGGAGGAATTAGTTAAAAGAGAGTCTTTTTCCCTCATATTAAAAAATGGAAAACACTATATAACAGAGGGAAGGGAGTAAGGTCTCTGTATGATAATACACTGAATGGTTTGAAAATGGAACAATTAAACAAGAGGGTAAATAATTTAGATGGGCATCAAAGAAACTCCATATGGAGTTTACTTTCTTCATGGCAAAAGTTAGTCATCAGGCAAGAAAATGCCCTTGCCTCATACTGCTGACAGTATGGTGTCCAAATGGGACAAACAGGACACTAAAGAAAGGATTGCTGACCTTTGTCAAGACAAGGTAGGACAGCCTTTCAGAAAATCCTGCTTCACAGATAAGTCTGTCAGATATTCTAGACCTGTAGGCCAAAGACAGAAGCCCTTATATTGCAAAGGAAACAGGGTGACTGCCCTGACTGTCCTAGCAGCCAGTTGTTTCTGTCATTTCTCACATTTTTTTTTGGAAGTTGCTAGCTTGCACTTCTTGCTTAATCAGGTAATATTATTTCCTTCTCAGGTTTCAGATGTAGTTGAAGACTTTATAGTTATAGTTTTCTTTGTCACCACATTCAGAAAAGACATTCAATAATCAGTTGGAAATTGTATAGGGTTGAGAGATATTAAAATATAGTTTTGGTAATGCAAGTTGGAACAGAAGTTGAATTGGGTACATTCATTTGAAATCACCAAAATAGGATAGGTAATGGAGTATTTTCTCTGAATTTGCCAAATGTTTATGGACTAGACATTGTTGATGTAATTGTTGCCTGTACATAGTTATTATACTCATTGTATATAGTTTTTCTTATGTTAGTTATAACCTCTTTTTATTTTAGACAAAAAAAGGGGGAATGTGGTGATATTTGGTTTGTGCTCTAACAAATAAAGTTTGCCTGGAGACCAGAGGACAGAAGTAGCCACTAGTTAACCATAGAAGCCAGACACTGGAGGCACACACTTTTATTCCCAGCATTTGGGAAGAGGAAACAGGAAGTGATATGGCTGGGTGATGAGAGGAAGTGATAAGGCATGGTGGAGACAGAAACTTGGCTCCTTTTTCCAGTCTGAGAAGTAGTGGAGATAAGAGATTACTGTGGCTGCTTTACTTCTCTGAACTTTCAAAATTTTCTCTGATATCTGGCTTAAGACCAGATATCTTGTTAAGACCAATTAGAATTGATGTTACAGTGTCCTGATTGTGTTATAACTTTATTCATATAAAGGCCATGTAGTCTTGTACTTTTTAAAGATTCTTTAATAAGTAACTTCATTGTTTTTTTCTTTTTTATTTTATATTTTAATTTAATTTTACATATCAGCCACGGATTTCCCTGCCCTCTCCCCAGCCCATCCCCCATTCCCATCTCCTCCAGGGCAAGGACTCCCCTGGGCATTCAGCTCAGCCTGGTAGATTTAATCAAGGAAGGTCCAGTCCCCTCCTCCCTTCACCCAGGCTGAGCAAAGTGTCCTTGCATAGGCCCCAGGTTCCAAACAGTCTGCCCATGCACTAAGGACAGGTCCCGGTCCCACTGCCTGGGGGCCTCCCAAACAGTTCAAGTTAATCAACTGTTTCACTGATCCAGAGGGCCTGATTCAGATAGGGGCTCCTCAGCTATTGGTTCATAGTTCATGTGTTTCCAATAGTTTGGCTATTTGTCCCTGTGGTTTTTCCAATAATGGTCTCAACAATTCTCCCTCATACAATCCCTCCTCTTTCTCACCAATTAGAATCCCAGAGTTCCACCTGGGGCCTGGCCGTGGATCTCTGCATCTGCTTCCATCAGTCATTGGATGAGAGTTCTAGCATGACAGTTTGGCCATCTGATCACCAAAGTAGGTCAGTTCAGACTTTCTCTCAATCATTGCCAGTAGTCTAAGAGGACCCTAAGAAAGACACAGGGATTGCCCAATGACAGAGAAATGGATGAGATCTACATGAGCAAAATGGACGTGAGGGGGTTAATGAAGGGCAAGGGTCGAGGGAAAGAGAGCTTAGGGGAGAAGGAGATCCCACATGGATCAAGAACAGAGAGGGAAAACAAGGAAAAAGAGACCATGATAAATGAAGACCTCATGGGAATAGGAAGAAGCAAAGTGCTAGAGAGGTGCCCAGAAATCCACAAAGATACCTCCACATTGTTTTTCTTATATAATTATTTTTAAGTAAAATTTACATGTATTTATTAATTATAAACATGCTGAAAACAGCTGAAAGATTTTAGATACTAAATATGTGGAATATTCTTTTACACTGTGTGGATATACATCACTGTGATTGGTTTAATAAAGAGTATGAGTGGCCAATAGCTGAATGAGATAAGATTAAGCAGGAGAGCCAAACGGAGAATGTTGGGAGAAAGAAGGAGGATCTGGGGAGTGGCCCACAGATGCAGAAAGAAGCAAAATAGGTATGTTGTACTAAGAAAAGTTACCAAGCCATGTGGCAAAGCATAGATTAAACAAAATGGGTTAATTTAATTATGAGTTAGCCTGAGCTATTGGCCAAGCATTTATAATTAATATTAAGTCTCTGAGTGGTTATTTGGGAGCAGCTTGCAGGACAAAATCATCTGCCAACACAAACATGTTTAATTTCTCTCCTTTTAGTATTTAACTTCTCTGTTATGTACACCAACTGTACAGTTTTCTGACATCAAATGTGACTCTGAGTATAAGGTTATTCAGTGTTAAGAATTTTTTCCATAATTCTTTAAATTATGGTGATACACAAGAAGATAGTATGAGAAACATATCAAGAATATATTGAGAACATATATGCAATCAAAATGGGTAACAGTTTTGAGGGAAATAACTGTATAACACATAAGATCTAGAACTGGATTTATATGGCTACATAAATGGTCATGATCTCTTGGATCAAGACACCATTTTATATTGAAACATTCTCATTTGTTCTATTTTCTAGTACCAGTTAGGTAACAAGCAAATCTTTGGGAGATGGTAATTTTGTTTCGGATCACTGGTTATATTTTCATAAAGTAATAATTATTTAAAAGTAATACAAAAGTAGAACTTAATTACTCTCACCACAATAATGAAGCTACACAAATCAACCAAGGAATAAAAAAGCACCAATACAGTGACAGTGGAAATTGACTTCAAAGAATATAAGTTAATATTAACAGACTCTTAACAGACTGTAAAACATTCACTGATCCTTAACATTAAAAAATGGAGTTTACATTTTACAACTGAAGGTCTGCTGCATCTCCTCCTATGCTCTTGTAGAAGAAATTGGGTCTAGGGGAACCCCAATCCATCTCATCCTCGAGCGATCATTCTGATTCTATGACAAAGAGAACCCAGTTTTGTTTTGTGTGTGTGAAGCTAACACTGTGTGTTGTAGCCTCAAGTTTTCCTGTGTCCCGCAGCTACTTGGTCCCAAATAAACCCACAGTGGCTTATAGCAATTACAAACTGTTTGGTCTATGGCCCAGGCTCATTACTAACTAGCTCATTCATCTTAAATCAATCCGTTTCTATTAAATTCATGTATTGCCATATGGCCGTGGTGTTACTTGTCTGATGGCATGTTGCTCCTTGGGTGGTGGGCTGGTGTCTCCCTGACTCAGCCTTCCTTCTGCCTGTATCTTTACTTAGATTTACCACCTGGCTCTTATCCTGCCTTACCAAAGGCCAAATTGCTTCTTTATTAACTAATAGTAGCAACACATATTCACAGTTTACAGAAAGAGTATCCCACTGTGGGATACTCAATTCTGATTCCATGACCCAGAGATTATATTATGGGTAGGTTTGAGGATAGGCAGGTCTCCCCATGCTCATGGCCTGCAATTTCAAAGGGGAAATTCTACCCATGGAGCCACTAAAGGTGCCTAACTTTATGTAGAGTATGGAGGAATCTATTTCTTAGCACAACTTGTAAAAATCAGAATAGGCAATCTAATCATCTGGTGATCTTAAGTGGAGATAAGAAAAGTGGCACAGTAGATGGAGATTTGACATGGAAAGTCAGAAATAGATTCAGTCAGAGGCAGGTCTCCTAAAATTGAAGTCCACCTTTAATAGCACTTTAGGGAAGGCAAATGGCCAAGAATATGTCTTTTCAGAGGACAACGCAAACAACAGTGAGTGCATGTCATTGGCTGAACACTAGGCTAACTTTCTCCTTCTCCCAAATTTGAATCATATTCAGTATTAGATAATCAAAAGGTCAAATCTTAAGGCTCTAGTTCTAAGGATGATCTTGGGCCTTGTCTAAGTATGAAATCATATAGATATTGGGTAATTTAGGATAATGCACAAATAGTAGAATAGTAGAAAAATACTTCAAACCATTTACATATGTGTTTAAAATACTAAAAGGACCAATTTTAAAGTAAAGGATCAATATTATGGCAAATACTTATAGTATTTATATACATATATGATATATTTATATGTATATTTAAATATATACTATATATTTATACATATATATTTAAAAGAAAAAATTATTTACACAGTGCCAGGGGATTTAATTTGAACAAAGCATTAGAAGAAGTTATTTATTTAATTATTTAATTGGAAGATCATGAACAAGAGAAAATCAGAGAGAAAAAATGATATAAAGACATAAATATACCTCTTTCATACTGACATGCATCCATAGGAGGAAATGGTACAAGAATAAAAGATAGCAAACTAGATGAAGAAACAAAAATCTTAAAAATGCAAAAATATATTCATGAATATTTCTTAATCTAGAAATCAAAGAACTTCAATTCCCTTCAAATAAATTTTAGGAGTGATTCCCACATACACACACATAGTCAAGTACCCAGAAACACTACATCTAAGTGAATGCAAAAATTTAAACAGCTGATTTACCACATAGAATGGCAAATGACATAGACTGGCAAAATAGATTACGTATGGCTAAAGACCTGAGTTTGATCCCAGGAACCCACATGATAGAAGGAGAGGAGTGGCTCTTGCAAGCTGTCTTTTGAGATTCACACATGGATGTGCATGTATGTAGAACCAGACACTCACACACACTAAATAATAGTAAAAAAAAATTAAAGAAAGATAAATGCCAGAATGTAGTGGACTCATAGGGCTTGAAGTTAAACAATAGATATAAAACAAAATTGAAACCTACAAACCAAAATTTTGTTTCTAGGGAGAGACTAGGTAACAAGGAGGGCCCAAAATGGGTCAGTGACGCATGGATTTCCCTGGGAAGGGGAAATAGAAGAGATCTCCTGGGTAGACTGGGGCCTGGCAGGGATGGGAACATGAGAAATTGGCTGGGGGGTGGAGGGAGGGGGAGAGTAATGAAAGAGACATCTTGATGGGGGGCATTTTGGAGTCAGGTACAAACAAACCAAGTACCAGAGAAAGTCCCACGTATCTCTAAGGGCATCCCCACCTTAGAATCCTGGCAACAGTGGAAAGAACGCATGAGCTGACCATCTCCTGTGATCAGATGGGTAACTACCCCAATCGTCATTAGAGATCCTTCATCAGTATCTGATGGAAACAGATATGGAGATCTATAGTCAAGCACTGGGCCAAGCCCCGAGATTCCTGTTGAAGAGAGGGAGGAAGGATATTAAGAGCCAGTAGAGTCAAGGACAACACAAGGGAACCCTCAGAAACAACTAACCTGGGTTCATGGAAGCTCACAGACTCTGGACCGACAGCTAGGGATCCTGCATGGGACCGACACAGGTCCTCTGCATATGTGGAACAGTTGTCTAGTTTGATCTGCTTGAGGGTCTCCTGGGGGTGGAAACAGGGCCTGTCCCTAAATCTTTGCTTCCAGGAATCTATTCCACATACTGGGATGCCTTGCCCAGCCTTAGGACAGGGGGAGGAGCATGATCCTACTTCAACTTGATATGTCATGCTTTGTTGATGCCCATGGAAGGCCTACCCCTTTCTGAATGTAGGCAGAGGAGGAGTTGATTGGGGAGGGGAAAAGGGGGAAATAAAAGGAGAGGAGGGGAGGGGATGTATATAAAATAAATTAATAAATTTAATTAAAAACAATAAACATTCATCTGTAATCAAATGATTATCAATGAAATTTCCAAAAGCACTTACTGGGAAAGAGCAACATTTTGAACAAACAATCTTAAGATTATTTTATATCTGCTGCAAGAAGAAATACAGTCTCAATTCACTACATAGAAAAAATGTCATAAAATATCATATTCTTAAGTGTAAATGCAAACACAGTAAATTACTAAGAGATGTTATTTGCCTAGATTGATATTAAATCTGGTTGATTTTTCTTGAATAACTATTTCTTAAATAAAATGTGAAAATTAAAAGAAATAAGAGAAAACTTGAAGAATCAGATATCATCAAAATTAATATCTTTTGTTTTTCAAAAGGCAATACTGAAAATATAAAAAAAAATCAAGATTGGCATGGAGTGTTAAAGTAATTTATCTAAATTTGAGCTATAGCTCAAAATAGCAAATAGTCAAATTAAAAACTGACAACTTTGAGTACTTATTTTAATAAAGGCAAAATATGTAGGATCAAGGAGAACATGCAAATATTAAAAAATCAATCCTTATTAACCAATATAATGTCAGTTCTACTTTTATTTATTTATACAGAGGGTGAGAATGAAGCTTGCATGTTGCACACAATGCACATGGAGATCAGAGCACAACTCCTGGTAGTCACTTCCCTTCTTCAACCACATAGATTTGGGGAATCAAACTCAGGGTCACAGACTTGGTAGCAGATACATGGACTCACAAAGTCATCTTTCTAGACCTCCTGAAATTACTTTAAAGTAATATATTACTTTAAATATGTACTTTAAAGTAATATATTACAAATCCCATGGTCTCACACTTTGTAGTTTCACCCTCGATTAAGTGGTTCTACTGCACTTTAATTGTTTATTCTGTTTGAGGATGGTAAACTGTATTTCCCTAATTCATATTTAATATATTTGAAAACTAAATTGCTTATCCTGTTTTGCTATACATATCATCTAATACATATATTTCCTTTTTTGTCCCACCATTTTATACATTTCAGTACTTGAATCAAAGGTGGTCTTTTTCAAGTTTTCACGTGAAATGTTTCCTTCCTTTCACATATTCTATTTTTCATTCCCAAATACTAATGATCATTAAATGAGTTGACATAGATGATATGTAGTCTAACATATTTTGCAGAAGTATTACCCAAATCAAAAATAAAATGATAAAAATAATTCCTTTAAAAACAACACAGTTAAAATTATGCCGATTGGTAATGATGTTGAAATGCTATGGTGATCTATGAATAAATCAAGCTTTGGGCATTTTATTTTTCTATCAAAATTTGAAATACAGTAATATGATTTTTACATTTTCCTCCAGGCATTTTCTTTTGCCTTATCAGCTTGCATTCTAAAGTGCATTTGGAATTAGAACTGTTGCCACTCTGTGTGTTAAGAAGTATTTCTATCACATATATCACTATTTTCCCAAGAGTACCTATCATATGAGTAATAGATGAGATAAATCTAAATAAAAGATTAAACAGAACAATAAATGAAATCTTGGTTGTGTTTTGAATCTTTCTATATAGTTCAAATAGAATTATTATATTTAGCTTGAAAATATAATTATGACTAAGAAACAACCTAATGACTCCTTTCATGTCTTTCTAGATAAAACAATTTTCATAGAACAAATTGTGGCATTTACTACATCTTTTAAGGATCACAGTAACATTAAAAGTTCCAAAATATGCTCAATATCTCACATCCAGGATTTTTATCTAGATGAGCTAGGTTAATTAATTAAACTATAAAATGGTTTCCTAAGGAGCATTCACTGGAGACACTGAAATCAAAGGGTGATCAGACAGTGCTTAAGGCACAAACAGTAAGTTATCTGAGCATATTCTGTGCATCGTTATTTTCAAGTTAAAAGAAAACCTGTCAAATCTGAATCACAACTATATTTCCTTTTTGTTACCAAAGACCTCAGGGGTAAACAAAATATATTTTTGATGTTGCACATGTTTTTACTTTTTTAATTCTCTTAAACTATTTTTAAAAACCATAGAAATTCTTATTCGACTATTTTTGTGGGACTGCGAAGATGGTTCTGTCAGTAGAGTGACTGACATGCAATCATGAAAACCTGGGTTTGGATACAGCATTTATGTAAAAACCCAGACCACTGGCAGGTATCAACTATCCTAACACTGGCAAAGACAGGAAGGCCCCTGAGGATTATTTAATCATCCAGTTTTACTGAATCAGCAAGCTTGATGTTCAAAGAGAGACTCGGTCTCGAAAAGGGGTTGGGGGAGTGACCTGACACAAATGTATACCATCACCCCTTCCCAACACTGGATTAAAAGAAGTTTAATTATGTTCTATCTTTTATAATATATCTCAAATTTAATGTCCCATTCTCTGAATAAAAACATTATCTTTTCCAAATTTTCTCTAAATGCATGTTATAATTTGTAATCTATAGCACATTTGTCTATTTTCAGTCTACTATAAACAAGTCTCCAGGGGAAAATTAATAGGAAGAATATTAATTCTACTTTCTTTAAAAATCCATGTTTTGTAGCCATAGCCTTCAAATTGAAGCATTCCATCCTAGAGCAACATTATGAGGAAGTTCTAAGAGGGTTCTGGTTAAGAATCAAGAAATAAACAACTCTCAGTTCTCAGGAAGTTCCTGAAATGTACCAAATTTACAAGGTCCCTTACTTTCTAAAGTTATATGAGCAGTAAGGATGACTAAGAAGAGGTTTTCCAAGCTGTCTAGCTGTCTGAAAGTCGTGCAGAGAGCTCCAGGGTTCCAGTTCTCTAGGATGGGGGCTTTTAGGGACATAACCTACCATGAGTCATCTAATACTGTAAATAAGAGTCATCCATACTTTTGTAAGTAAACCCCACAAACTATTGTTCTCTAATAGTTTTTGGACTTCGGTAGGATTGTCACTTCAGTACATTGTCAGTTTCCTGTCTGAGGTGAGTAGACATTTGCTTATATTTGTTTAGGAAATGTGTCTCAAAATTCAGTGCTTCATGACAGAATCAAACTGGTGGTATGCATTCAGCATGCTGATTGTGAGAGACCTTGAGAAATACTCATGGATAAAATCTAAAGATAAAATAATGGCAATAATAAACCCACAGTATCTTACCTCCATTAAAAGGATCTTTTCATTTATTTTCTTTTTTATACTTTTTTCCTTCATTTTACTGTAACTTATCTAAAGAAATTGTATGTGTGTATATGGTGATTGTGTGTGTGTGTGTATGTGTGTGTGTGTGTGTGTGTGTGTATGGGTATGTGTGTGTGTCTGAGTGTGTGTATTTGATAAATAAAACTGAGAAAACTAAAAACATAAGTCTTCACTATAATTTTCATGTATCTTCTGCAAATTGGATAAATTAATCAAAAATATTAATTTAATCTATTGTATTGTATAATATCAATAAGAGAGGGAAACTAGTTGATGGAATTAGTTATTTTTTATCATTAGTTATTCATTATTATTTTATCATGTAGTTATTTTATCATTAGTTATTTTATTATTAGTTATTTTATCATTATTTCTATATTATTAGTTATTTTACTTTGCTATACTTTTCTTCTTTCAAAGACATCATGCTTTAAAATATGATTATCAGTGTTAGCTTGTGACTAAATAATAACCATAAAATTTAAAATTACATCTATTTATTTGTTTGTTATTTCATCTTCTCATGTGTTTGTGTATGTGAGTGCGTGTGTGTGTGTGTGTGTGTGTGTGTGTGTGTGTGTGTGTGTGTGTGTAAAACTTGCTGCAGACAATCAATCCCTCCACCATAGGTCCTTGTGTTCACACTCAGGCTGTCAGTCTTTTCATCAAGTGTCTTTACTATATGAGTCAATACATCAAATGTGATGGATGACACATATAAACATATATACAAAACAGTCTCTGCTTTACTCAAATAAACAGAATGAGTAGCTATGTGCAACTTGTTATAGATAAAGACATCATAGCAAAAAGAAATTCAAACTTGAGTGAGGGGAAATGAAACTGTATCCCTGGGTTTTTGTAAGAGTCTTAATTCCGTATCATGACCAGACGTTTCTAAATGTGAACACTAGCATTTTGCAAATAAGTGATGAAGAATATCTCTCAGATTACCAGAGCACTATTTAGTGTGTGCTGATAACAACAGAAGCATAAGACAAACAGGGCTTTTTGAAGGGTCAGTGCACATTCACAATCACTGAGCTTCCTGTTGTACCAGTGATGAGCACACACACTGACAGTATGTACTGCTGTGACTTGGCTGTGGAAAATATATGTTCAAACTTATTTGAGTAATTTCATTTAATCTTTACAGTGGAATGACTTCTTAATTTAACCAATGTGAAATGGCATTCAGTCTCTACAGTTATGTTTTATAGCTTGTTTGTAACAGAGCATTGAACATTCCTGACTGAAAAACATTGGGATGTGGAATGTTTTGGCAGAGGGGCTGTACAAGAGACATGAGAAAACTAACAATAGGCCTCAATGTATGAAAGAAAGAATGAAGGCGATGCAGGGAAAGTAACTAGTATTTTGAGGGATTCAAATTAACAAAAGTTATTTTATGAAGTTTTAAATGTTACCTTGCAAGAGGAAATGGTATCATAAAATGACAATGTAAGAAATAATATAATGATTTAAAAATTTGTAAGGAAACAGATAAAGATGACAATTGTTTTATTGTCCAGATAGCTGGTTTTTAAAATTCTGGTTCTATGTTAAATATTAAGCTTATGGTTTGAGGAGGTCTCATAGTTGAATCATTTTGTCACGCCTGGCTACTAGGTCAAATCACCGTTTTTACTACATAAATGAACATATGGGCTCTTAGAATTCACAGAAAATTTATGTTAATTTTAATTTTGCAAATGGCATAAGAGGAATGCAAATAAGGATGACTGATTTCCAAGTTCATACTCTAAGTTATTATACACATGTGCTCATCATAAGAGTAGTGCTGACAGGAAATTTAGAAAGAGAAGTTTGGAAAAAAGTTACCAAGTCGGGTGAGGAAAAACTATGACCTAGCCCTCACTGAATATCAAAAGAGAAGAAAAGCAGGACATTAGTGATTCTCCTGAAAAGATGAAGTGTCACCAGTATATCATTTTCACTTGATCCAAATCACACAAAGTGTAAGAGATTTTTAGAAGGCAAGTATGTGGAGTCTTATGTCACATTCTGGGGGAAGGGTCTTCTAGGGTCCTAGGGATCAGAACACTGAAGAGCCTTTGTTGCTTTGAGGTAAGGAAAGTCACGTCCATTTTCAAGAGGCTACAACTCTGCAAGATGTTATAATTTTCAAATTAGTTGCACTACAGAGAATGAAAAGAAATATTGTGAAAGAAATTACATACGTGATTTATTATTTTATTTTTAATTGATGTAAATCCCTGCATCATTCAATAACTGAAGCAAAAGAATATCTAGGAAGCTGCAATCTATTTAACACTGGTTAGGACCAATCTTCAAGAAACCTGTGTTATTCCAGATCTTTACTCCTTTTCCTCAAAAGAAATTGCCAATATGGTGAATAGAGCAAGGTGGACACAAGAGCTTAACTTGGATTTGCTTCTTCTTCCTCCACCAAGGACTAATTTTAGAAGTCAGATTATATTACATAGTTTAGGATTCCTGAGAACTAGATTCTGAAACAGAAAGTTCTTTTTAATCTGTTTCATGGGAAAGGATTTGAAGACTAAAACTTGTGAGGTCTAGGAAGGGACTGGTGTACAGAGAGAAAAATGGGACATAAGCCTGTTTCTCCTCCAAAACCAACACAAGAGAAATGACCTGGGGAGCCCTGGAAGACACCAATTCTTAGGTACAATCTGTGGGTATAAACAGCAGAACAAAATGTAAGGAACAATAGCCCTGAGCATGCCAGTTTGCTCTACTGTCCTCTGACATGGTCTCAGCTGTTATTTAACATCAGTCAAGAGTCCTGTACCTGGAGAAATACATTCTGAGAATGATCTATCTACCTTACATTAACATAAGTTAAGAAACATCCACCAATGTGGTGCATGCCTGTGTGCGCACACGCGCAGGAGAGTTATGTGAGCATTGAATGCTATGTCCTCAAATGGGTATGGATTGAACACCTATAATCTTAGCTACTTGAAAGACATCCTATGTTGAAGTCCAGCATGGGAAAAATAATGAGATCATAATCATGGGGAAGAAAGGGGAAGAAGGAAGGAAGGAGGGAGGGAGGCAGAAAGGAAGAAAGGAAAGAAGGAAGGGAGGGACAGAGGAAGGCAGGCAGGCAGGCAGGCAGAAAAGAAGAAAGGAGAGAGGGAGGTTAGAAGGAAGGAATAAAAATGTACCATATTCAAGTTGCAAAAACTATTTGTGCTATATTGAACTTGATTTAGGCTGAAAAGTTGACATACTTAAAATAAAGTTACTGCAGTGCACATGGCTACCAGAAAAACTTGTAGATCAAATCTATGCCTCTGCACTACTGTAGCTAACTATTGCCAAATAACAGAAGAGTGTGAATTATTTGTAATCATAGGTCCCTTGACTAGATCTGCAGTTTTAATTTCCCGAAGGTGAATTCTTCCAAATTCTGCTAAAGTTCAGGTTGTGCAAAGTACGTGAGCTGCCCCGAGGCAAAGGGTGAAAGAGGTGAACTGAATATTAAGATGCCCACGGTACTCAGCCTCACTGCTTATCACTCTGTCCTGCAGGAGTGATGGCAAGCTGCAGTCGCTGAGGCTCAGCAGTTAAACTGGGGTATCAGCTGTGTTTTGCTGTGGAGTAAATTATATTCTGGGATGTGGGTAGATAAGCTAATTAATGAATTTCTGAAAACTTCTGCATCGCTTTCCTGCCCTAAGGCTTTCCACCTCTCCACCCTACCTTCTCAGCGTGGCCTGAAGTCAGTTATGTTCCAAATGCAAAAACATCAAAGTACCTTACTGATGATCCACTACAAACCAAAGTTGTTTTTCTTTCCTTTTTTGGTTTTTCTCTGTGGCTCACAGAAGACAGACAAACACACTCTGTTCATACTAAAGATCTGCTCATATTGCAGACATCATTGATTCCTCACAGTTTAAATAATATGCAAGATAGGTAAAGTCTTGATGCAACAAGTACTGGTTATTCCATTTCTGCCTTCTAGAATATTCCATTGTGAATTCAGAGCAAATACATGAATCCCACATCTATAGCATATCATTAATATCTACGTCAGCAACACTAGGAAAGATATCTTGAATGTAACATATGCCAAATAAATGAGAGACAAATTGACCTATTCACTAAATTTGCTGAACGAAGAATCACCTGTTCTCAACCAGTATATGAAGGGAAATAATTAACTCTACCTACTGGTTTATGGAAAACAGCTAACTTGCTTTAAAATCTGTGAATGTTTTTATTGTTTGGATGAATACTTAGAAAAGTGGTGTGTACTTAGCATTCTTATAAAGAGCCATGGAGTAATAAAGGTCTCATTGAACATTGTTAAGTTGGGGGTTTCAACTCATAGGGGAGCTCAGTGATACTATTCTGCATTTCATTCCCTTGAGTGAAACATTTTTGACAGCTGAGGAGGTTCCTGACCAGTAAATCAATTCCAAAGGTCGGCTCTGCACTGACATGGAAAGAAGGGTATCTTCTCAGAGGTGTGGTCCTAGACAGTGAGAGCTGCAAAGTGTAAAGTAGACATATGTCCCAGCAGGAGAGTAACCAGTAGTCAGGAGACAGGATGGAAGCAGAGAAAGGTTTGTGAGCAATAACTACACAGCCAACTGAGACATCCAGGAAGGCTTAGAAGCTGGCACAAAGAAAAGGGGTGTGACATCTCAATCACATGAACTTGTATATTTGGAGTTGTTTAGTTAAAACAATGACACGATTTTATGAATATTTTAACATATTTGAGGGTTGAAAGAATAATAATTACCATGAGAACTTAATAATCATACAATAAGATCAGCTCTATGTTTAGGTTTAATAAAATAGGGTATTTGAATAACTTGACAAGATATAAAATAACTACAAAGTAAAATAAGAAATCATTTAAAATTTATTGCAGTATTTTAAATATGATCAACTATATTTTATTGACTAATATAAATAGATTTGCTAATTGAAATTAATCTCTAACTCTTGGTGTATTGCCATTATTTAAACAAGTTCTATGTCCTGTGTCCCTTTGATATATCTTTGGTATAGTTTTTATTTTATTTTATTTTATTTTATTTTTTGGTGCTGGCTTAGGAATAAGGATCAACAGCAAGTAGGTCCATATTTGTTAATATTGTTTGCATTAAAACCCATGCGCTGCATACTTAGATTTTTTTAATTAAGATTTTGAAATTGTACAGAATAATAACTTTGTTTTCTCTTTTAGAGTATCCATTTACCCAGCATTATACATGTAATCAACCCTATGCTTTCTGAATTTGCTTAATAAATATAGTTTATGTAGACACTGTCCTAGAATGCTAATACTTTCTTAGAACATTAATGAAATTGTAGGTTGAAAGAAACCAAAAACATATATAATTTGCAGATATTTTATTTTTTTTCACAGAAGAAAATTAATGAAATTTTTAGTCTACTAAGTTTTACAGGAGTGTGAATATAAGATGCATATAAGATATAAGTGGTGAAGAGAAGATTTAGAATATGTACAAATACATACATTCAGCTAATTAGAACATTCCCAAAGTAATCTATCACTTCAGAATAAAGTTAACATTTGTCTTATGCTGTGGTAGGCTATTGACAAAGACTTCAATCATGCAGAAAGCTATTTTCAAATTTGCATTATTTTTAAAGAGCAGGCACCATTTCCATGATAAATGACTCCTAGACAAGATTCTTAGCTGACTACCCAAGTGCTGGATTCTATTATCACTGATTTGTCCTTCAGTCTTCAACAGAGTGAAAATGAAGGACTTCTAACTAATTGCCAGGAAACAGAGCTAATTTCCTTATACTGCCAAAAAGGAAAAAAGAAAAGTGTGAGCCATTAAATTTGAGAGCAGTGGTATGTGAAATAAAAGTTTTTTTTTTTTTTTTTTTTTTTTTTTTTACAAAATCTTCCTGACTACTTCTTATGTGCTGGGATTGCATACATGTACACTTCACCCAGTTTATGGGGCTTCTGGGGGTCAGATGCAAGGGTTACAGATGCTAGACAAGCGCTCTCTCAGCTGAGCTGTGTTCCCAGCCCACAGTTTAACATTTTGTATTAAATGCAATTGAAACAGAAAAGAACAAAAGGAGTAGAATATTCACAGATCCTGGTTTGGGGGCAGAGGCTACTTGGTCAACAGGTGGAAATATAGGAATTGTGCCAATGAATTCAAGGCTATCTCTCACATTTTCCTCCTTCATTTTCAGACATCTGACCTTATGTGGAGGTCTTTGATCCATGTAGAGTTTATTTTATATAGGCCGATTAGTTGGCTCTATTTGGATTCTTCTACATATAACCATCCACTTAGACTATTGCCACTCTTTTGAAGATGCTGTCTTTTGTCCTGTGTGTATTTCTGGATTCTTCATCTAAAATCAGGTGTCCATTGGTGTGTGAATTTATGTTTGGACCTTGAATTATATTCCATTGATCACCTTGTCTGTTTTGTGACCAATACCATTTTGTTTTTTATTACTATAGCTCTGTAGTACAATTTGAATCAGCAATGGTGAGACCACCAATAGTGATTTTTATCTTTCAGGGGTGTTTCTAACTAGCTAAGGGATTTTTTTGTTTTATTTTGTTTTGTTTTTTGTTTTGTGTGTGTGTGTGTGTGTGTGTGTGTGTGTGTGTGTGTGTGTGTTTCCATATGAAGCTGAAAATTGTTCTTTGAAGTTTTTGAAACTGAGTCAACAAGACAAAGCGACAGCCTACAGAATGGGAAAAGATCTTCAACAACCCCACATCTGACAGAGGACTGACATCCAGAATATATAAAGAACTCACGAAATTAGACATCAAAATGCCCAACACTCCAATGAAGTTCTATGTAGAACTGAGTTGGAATTTTGGTGGGGATTGTATTGACTCTGTAGTTTGCTTTTGGTAGGATGGTCATTTGGCTATATTAATCCTACAGATCCATGTGCATGAAAAACCTTTCCATCTTCTGATACCTTCTTCAACTTCTTTTTTCAACATCTTGAAGTTTATATCATGCAAGTCTTTCAGTTGTTTGGTTAGAGTTACCTAAGGTATTTGAGGCTATTTGTGAAAGGCGCTACTTCTGTAATTTCTTTCTAGGTTGATTTGTCATTTATGTATAGAAAGGCTACTGATTTGGGGAGTTAACTTTGCATACTCCTACTTTGCTGAAAGTGTTTATCAGTGGAGGAGTTAACCTGTGGAAATTTTAGGGTCACTTATATATACTATCATATTATCTGCTGATTTTTCCTTTCAGCTCCACCCACAAAATGCTCATTGCTATGAGTCATTGGTCTGGTTCAAGGACTCTGGCACACCATCATCTGTGAACCCTCACTGAAACTCCTTTCACATATTCTCCTGTTGCCCAGAGTCATGAAGATCCTATGGTTATTGTTTCCCAGGATAGTCCCTTCACACACTCTAGCAGGTCATAGATGGGCTAGATGTTAGGGTAGGCCAACCTAAGGCCCAGAATGTGGTAGCTGAGCTGGTCCGTGTGTGTGTGTGTGCGTGTGTGTGTGTGTGTGTGTGTGTGTGTGTGTGTGTGTGTGTGTTTCTTTTTAGGTATTGTTTTTAGGTCTTGGTAGCATTTAGCATTGAGCATTTAGCATGGAGACCAGAACATAATGAAACTACAGTTCTCCAGCTGTTACTCTAGTTGGTATCATAGATTGTATAACTAGTATTGGTTTGCATGTCTGATACACATGGTCATTAGACTTATTCTTGTGGATAAACAAGATTAGATTATGACTAGAGACACTGTTCTGTTGCATCCACATGCAAATACCCAAAGAAACAAAAATTTAAGAAGGATAAACAAGTTTGGGACTGGGTAAAAACCCTGCACTACCCTGGGTAATAAAAGACGTTATGTGGTCTTAGAATTGCCTTCTAGCCTTTTGTTAAAGACAATGATTTATGCTCTTCGTAAAAGTCACTTGCTACCCTTTGCAACAGAGACCTTAGTAGGTCTCCAGATCTTAGCACAACTGACGCTATGCTGGAAGTACCATTTAGGCCTTGAAAACCAACACATGAGAAGCAATACCTTCTAGAAGAAAAACAAAGACCTAATTTATCAAAGTCCATAGTTCTGGCAATGTCCCGAAATGGTTTAGGGTAGGAACTAGTCCTTAGCTTTGCTTTTTGGCTTCTGTAGTCCCACTTTTGGCTAACTGTCCTTGTTAAGTGAAGTATGTCAGACCATAATATGTTTTTCTGTGATTAAAAGCTCGCCCTGAGAATGACTCTGAGCTACACTAGGATCCCAAACACTCAGTGTAGTAACTGGATTTCTAAGACAATCTATGGCTTAAACACATGTCCATCTAGTCTTCTCTGGTGGACCTCCTATAACATCCAACAGCTTGTTCAATCAATTATCAGTCAGTGGAAGAAAAATTTCAAAGCTGTGTTCATTTCTAGGATTGGAAAATGTTGATTTAATCAATGTGCATTGTACCTGTGTCTTGAATTATTAAATTATATTAATACATAGGTAGAACTGAGATAATAATTAACAAAACATTTTACATTGACAGTGGAAATATAATACTACTTAACTATAATGATATCTCTAGAACATCATCTATGTTGGCCCTTGGTCATGTGCAGAGAAAGGCTTTCAAAGATAGTAGTAATACATTTGAAGTTAATCTATATGATCTATGTGACTATAGAAATCATACTTATCCAAATTGCCCAGATAATTTTCATATACATTGTTTTGTTATTTCTCTACCATGTGTGACATCATAGAGTTCCTGTTGTTTATGCTGACAAGATTTTCCCCTTGAAATTGCTATTTATATTAATATGTATAAATTCATCTCACTCTCTAAGACAAGCTCTCTTTTTTTGGTGACATACATATTCCCAGCTTTCTTCAGATTTATCTCTTGAAAATTATACAAAAACCTACTCTGTACTGTTCATCTGAATGGAAATAAAAACCTGTCATTAATAGTCTGTAGATTGTTGCATTTCACAACATGCAATCTCAAATTGTGACAGTTAGCTCTCGGATAACAAAAAACCAAATAAACAAAAAAAAGGGCAGCAATAGCTGAATTCATTTCCACCTGACTTTTACATCTGGTCTCATGCAAAAAGGTCAAATTCTGAGTTGACCTTACTCCATGCCAAGTAATGAAGCTCTCTTCCAGAAATGCTTTTCCTGTACATTAAGAAAGGAATGTGCTTACCCCTGAAGAGACAAGGATGCAGAGATTCTGATGATCTGAGTAAGCATGTCTGGCTAATTTCCCTCTAAATGGGCATCATTATTTCACATAATTTTAATGTCCTATGCCCAACAATTATTTTCTTCTGACACTGCAATCATCAATTTCTGTAAGCACATAAGAATGAAGCTGTGTTTGTATCTTCAGGTAATTACTCAAAACTTCTTATATCACCCTTTCCCTGTCTAACACACCAACACACAAACAATATATTGGGAATATAAAAATAATATTATACTTAGGTGTCTTATACTTGTTATATAAAAATCTATATCTATCTATCTATCTATCTAACTTATAGCTATAGCTCTATTTACCTATAACTATATATATATATATATATATCCATATATACCTACGTACATAATGTGTTAATTTAACCTTTGTAACAATGAACCCAGTAACTGGAAAATAAGAACATCCTATTTTCTCCCATGTATATATCAAACTGAACGTCATCGTCATTCTTCACCCATGTCGTCAGCTTGTTCCCTGTAATCATATTTAACCTGTGATGGTAGCTATCCTTTATCCTTTCTAATAAAACGGACCCTTGACAAAACTGGTAATCTCTGATCATCTTCAGTGGAAATTATGTTTCTGGATGAACACTTCTGCCCCGAGATATTTAATGTACTACATACTCCCTGACTTCTTATTCTACATAAATGCAACATAGCTGATAAGCAGAAATGAATTTCATAATACTTGAATTTTTATCATCAGTTATTCCTTTCAGTAGCAATTTATTTATATATATTTATGGCTTTCTAGGTATGTTTTGAGAAAGATTTTATTGACATATAGCTGTTATACATACAAGTCTTCACATAATTAAAGTGTACAGCTGAATGAGTTTGGAGATAAGCACACATCACAGAAGCATGAGCATAATCCATGCCATGTAGTGATCTCCCAACTCCAGAGCTCTTCTTGCATTCTCTGCATTTATGTTGTCAATAATAACATTTTTCTAATATGGATATGAGTTCTGTCTTCATGGCAAGTTTTTAATATGCACAATCAATGATCATTCGCTATAGGGAACAGGCTTTTTTCATCTGCTCTTGATGAAAGTCCAAGCTCTTTGGTGAGGATCCAGCCATTGTCCCTCTCCTTGCCCTGGAAATCACTACTTTCTTCTGCTTCTTGAGTTCAGTTTTTGAGTATGTGTTATTATGTAGCTGTTGTCCTTTTGGGTACATTGATCACACTTAACATAATGTTATTCAGGCCCAACTATATCGTGGGAATGAAGTAGTTTCCTTTCATTTTAAAGCTAAGTAATGCTTCTTTTTTAAAAACAGTCATCTTTTCAAGGACTTTATATAGATTTTTTTCAATCTTTTCATTTTTTTTAAATAAAAAAACTTTAATTTACTTTTCTACCAGAGTGAGCTAATTATTTTCATAAATTTACTGATCATTCTTTGTATTTCTATTATGTGAACAGTGAGAGAACAGAGACACGGCTTCACAGTGCAACCCCAAGGAATTCCAGAGAAATTCATCGAAACCTTTAGGGATCTCAAATTAGGATAAACATAGATTTGAATTTTTACCATGAAAAATAGACTCAAGACTAGCAAGTTTATGAAGGAGAGATGGAGACTATAACTAGAGATATCATTTTTTAGTTATTTTTTTTCATTTATTTTACATTCTAAACTGTAGTTTCCCTTTCCTCCTCTCCTTCTACTTCTCCCCTCTGACTCCCCTCTCCTCCCATAACGCCTCTGTTTCTGTTCAGAAAGGCACAGTCCTGCCACGTGTGTCAACAAAGCATATCAAATGCAAGTAAGACTAAGCTCCTCCCTTTCTATTACGGCCATGCAAGGCAACACAGTATGTGGAATAGCAATCCAAAATCAAGCTCAAGCACTAGAGTCAGGCCCCAATCCCACTGCTAGGAGCCTCACAAATAGACTAAGATACACAACTGTCACAAGTATGTAGAGGGCCTAGGTCAGTCCCATGAAGACTACCTAGCTATCGGTACAGAGTCCATGAGCTCCTAAGAGTCCAGGTAGTTGTTTCTGTGGGTCCCCTTGTAATCACCTTGACGCCACCCCTTGGCTCTTAGAATCTTTGCTCCCTCTCTTCAACAGGATCCCAGAGCTTGGCCCAGTGCTTGGCTGTAGATCTCTTCATGTGCTACCATCAGTTGCTGGATGAAGGTTCTCTGATGACAATTAGGGTAGTCACCAATCTGATTATTGAAGATAGCCAGTTTAGGCAACTTCTCTACTATTGCTATGAGTCTTAGCTGGGGTCATCCTTGTGGATTCCCTGGGAATCTCCCTGGCACAAGGTTTCTCCCTAACCCCCAAATGCCCCCCCATTGTGAAATCTCTTTCATTAGACTCTCTCCCTCTGTCCAGCCCCGGACCTGATCCCTCATGTTCCCACCCACCCCACCCCTTTCCCTAGTTTACCAGGAGATCTTGGAATGCTCAAATGCAAACAAGACTCATCCAAATGGGAATATGTTCTTCCCTAGAGTGGGGTGCAGGAGAAATAGGCATATCCAAGTTTGGATAATAGCTCTTCAATGGAAAACAGGCAATTAATTGTCTTACCATTAGCCAAATATACAATTTTGGTGACTTTCAAATTAAATTTAAAAAAAAATTGTTAAGCTTACATAAATCTTGCAAAAATGTTACAATCATTGTGTATTCATATGTAAAACTTCCTAGTAGTATCAGAAAAATTCTTGAAGTATCCACTACCTCTGGCTCTTACAATCACCCCACCCATTTTTTCATGAAGATGTTTAAACACCATGTAGAGGGACATGGTACTGCATTGTATTGAGGTATGAGAATTCCAGTCAGTTATTTCCTACACACTGACCAGTTAGTTCCCATTTACTATAAGAAGAAGTTTCTCTGGTGAGAGCTTTGAAATGCAATCATCTGTGAGTATAACAAGATGCCACTACAAGCCATTTTAATGCAGCATCCATTTAGCAGAATAATATTAGGCTCTATCATAAGACATATAGTGTATCTATACTCAGATCCTTTTTCCTGTTAATAATGCTAGGAATGGGTTTCATCTCATTGAGTAGGCCTTTGATCTAGTCAGAAAGTGGTTGGTTACTGCCATAACAATAATTCCATTACTGCACCAGTGTTGGTATCTTGTCAAGCCAGTTTTTTGTGGTAGCTCAAACTGCTTAAAACTGAGTGAGAAAAATGATTATTTTTTCTCCTCCAGTAGTATGCACAGCACCATTTAGTACCATGAAAGTTAGACAATAGTGATGAATCTTCCAGATGATTACCAGGTTGAAAATCCCAGCATAGAGTGAGAAGAGGCGGTTGGCACAAAATTCCGCCACTAACTAAGGAGATATTGGTGTTTGATTGCCACTAGGAATGGAAGAGTCAGTTTTCTTTAATGGTATAACCATTGTTAGGTCAAGCACAAACCATGGCAGGCCCCTCTCAGAAGAGAATAGTTGGAAAACACCAGGTGAACTCAATAGGTTTCAAAACGAAGAAGAAGAAGATTCAAAATCAGGTTGGTAGGGAGGTCAGAGTGCAGAAGGTAGATCTGAGAAGAGTTGAGGGAAGGATGAATGCTTAAATTACATTGTATGAAATTCTCAAAGAATTAGTTAAATATTATAATAATAAAATATTTAATATTGGTCATCTATAAAATGTATTAATATTTAAAAGGTTGCTATGGTCTTTTCCTTTTTCTCAATCTATAAGAGAGAATGTAGGTTGGCTCTGCAGGTGCTTTGGGTGGATTTATTATCCAATTAGGTGAAACCAGAAGCTGAACTCCTGCACAAGGACTTAGTATACGTTCTTTCCCTTAAATGGGGTTTGTGGTGAGATTTCAAGAAAAGTGCAAGTTTATTGCTGCCAAGGGAAAAAGATATGAAACAGCTGTTAGTAGTGCTAGAATCCTTGATACTCTGCTGCAAAATCCTTCAGCCAGGTCCTGTGTTAGAATCCCTTCTTCTTCCAAATGTTCTCAAAGGTTTCTCTGCACTCTATACTGTCCAGTTATGTGAAGTCTATGACATACAATTTGAAGACTAGTTTCAATCTCTTTGTTTTAGTTTTTAACATATTATTTGTAATCTGTTTTGTACAAAAAATAATTTTTAACTTTTTAAGTCTATTGATGTTTTACCAAAGCATTAAAATTTGAATTATTGTCTCTTTGGCCTAAAAATATATTTCAACGTTTAGGTTATGTTTATTCTGAAAATGCTGAGTCAATTTATAACTCAATGTCACATAAAATTTACTTCGTAAAACTACATGTACAGCTCTCCCCGCTTCTTTAGTCATTTCTTTCCTCTAACATTAAAAACTTTGCAATTTGTATATTGACATAAGCACAGCATTCTTCTCTTCCAGAAAGACTGAAAGCTACCATCACAAATGGCCAAGTAAAGTTGCTACAAAAAGGATTGGACAACCACACATTTTGAAGTAAAAGTAAAACCTAAGACTTTAAAAATATTTTCTGCTTGAAATTAGTGTTTTCGATCTGGTGATTGATAAGGACTATGGGTCAGGCAACACTTCCCCACCATGTTGCAGGCCACTTACTGCGCATGTTCCCCTGGCAGTCATCAAGCTACAGGAATAACAGGTTAGTGTAATACCTTTCCTGTAAAAGAATCCTAATAAACTCAATAAAGGCTCTCTTCTTAAAGTAGCTTTCATTACTATTATATTAATAAAGTGTTAATAATCTAACCTAGATTTGATTTAAAGTTTGATGTCATTAATACATTCAGAAAAAGCCTACATACAAAGTAGAAACATAAACATTTCAGTATTTAAATAGATGTTTGAAGTGTTTTAAACAATAAAGATTATAATTTTTGGCAAAGCCTTTAACTCTTTGATGAATATTACAAAAAGTAAATTAAAACTTTTGATTGTTTTTTTGGGAAAATACTTTAATAATCTGATTACATTTGGATTTTCAAGTGTGGTGATATTAAGAGGCTTTAAGGACACCGTCCTCTACCTTTTGACATAATTGCTTCAAGAATCCACAGACTTGAATGCTCTTCACATGAACTTCTTAGTATACCACAATACCTGCCTCAAGTCTCGCACATTGTTTCTTCCTTTAGGGAGTGATTATTATTTGCTGAACTTATGTGTATGCAAGCCTTTATGACCTGGACTCTTTCAAAAGGGCTGTAATTAAAGACAATTGATTTTATCATTCAATCAGGCAAATGATCTCAATAAATTCAGGAACACTACACAAAAGAATCTGCTAAGTACATGTGTTGGATAGTTAAATGTCAATTTGATAGAAGTTAAAGTCATCTGAGATGAGGTAACCTTGTTGAGAGCTGTGCAACCTAGTCTTGGATCAACATATGACTACCTGTTCAAACAGGCTTCCTCAGGACAAAGCACCTCTGGAACTGGATTCTCATTTGCAAGGACCAGTAGAGCACTGAACAACATAGGAGTTTGAAAATTTCATGTAGCTTGTAGGCTCTTTTCTCTCTCATTATATTGTTGATTCTTTGTGTGGTTTTTAGTTTTACTTTGTTAGTCACACATGCAACAGCTGTGATTTCCCCCAAAAATTCTGTTGTTTCTTGAATATATTCTCCAAGATTCAATAGGAGGCAAATGTTTCTCAAATTTCTTATCTGAATTTATTGACCATAACTCCTAACCCTGGGAACTTTTCTGTACTAATTAGAGACAGTTAGCTACATATGACAAAACTACACTTGGAACATTAACCATGTTTCACAATTCTGGTAGGCAGAGTAAGGCATGCATAGACTAGGGTAAAAGCCTTAGGATTATACATATACATATAGTGCCACCTGTTGAGAGTAATTTCCCTGTACACCAAGCATATATAATCAATAATAGGATCTAGAATGATCCAATGGGGAAAATGCAACGTTAAACATGGGATGGATCTTTACTATACATAAGAGCTTATATTGGTAGAAGTATTGGCATAGCGGGATGGGAAAAGAGTGCCTTATTAAAGTCTGCCTTTTATAGAGTTTGAGACATGAGACCTTCTTATAGAAATGGAACTGTATAAAAGCATATATTTTAGACATGAAAGAATTGTTTGGGTTTGAATATTGTTGTCCACAAAACAGTATATCTATGTCTATTATTTTTAACTTTGTAGCTGCAAATAACTACCGGCTGACACAAATGATGCAAGAGCAGGATGTGTCTGGCTCAATATTTAGTTAAACTGGCAAAAATGCTAAACTCTATATCTAGAATAAGGTTATATAGGGAGTAGAAAAGTGCATTTGGGGAAGCATTACTGTGGGATGTTCTCTATGCTGTGAATGTGTTGCTCTGATTGGTTAATTGTAGTTTGAGAGTTTCTCTAGTCATGCCTGGACCACAGTCAGGTAAGGACAAATCTCTCTCACCCACCAGTCCTGCAGCCTCTCAGACCCAACCAAGTAAACACACAGAGACTTATATTGCTTACAAACTGTATGGCCGTGGCAGGCTTCTTGTTATCTAGTTCTTATATCTTAAATTAACCCATTTCTATTAGTCTATAAGTTGCCATGTGGCTTGTGGCTTACTGATATCTTAACATCTTCTCATGGCGGTGGCTGGCAGCATCTTTCCGACTCAGCCTTTCACTTCCCAGAATTCTCCTTGTCCTGCCTATACTTCCTGCCTAGCTACTGGCCAATCAGTGTTTTATTTATTAACCAATCAGAGCAACACATTTAACATACAGAACATCCCATAGCAGTTAATAAATAAAGTGCTGATTGGCCAGTAGCCAGGCAAAACATATAGGTGGGACAAAGAGAGAGGGGAATTCTGGAAACAGGAAGTCTGAGTCAGGAGACACTGCCAGCCGCCACCCATGAGGAGCAGGATGTAAAACAGGTAAGCCATGAGCCATGTGGCAATGTACAGATTTATAGAAATGGGTTAATTTAAGATATAAGAACTAGATAGCAAGAAGCCTGAGCCACACAGCCATACATTTTATAAGTAATATAAGCTTCTGAGTGATTATTTTATAAGTGAGTTGCAGTACTACAGGGGCTTAGAGGGACCCAGAGAAAAACTCTCCAGCTACAAAGCATAAAAGGAACAATGGTGGCTTTTATAATAATTATAATGTATTTCTAAAAATATGATGTATTTCTTAATATCCCAAACATAAGTCAATAATAAAGATGTTCATGTAAGCCTGGTAGAATAAACTTCCTTAAAATATAAATAACAATGTCTTGAGCTATTCAGGATCGCTTGAGTGCAATTCATTTGGTGGTCAGAACTTTTCCTTGTATGGACACCTCTTCCCCTTTCTAGGACCTGAGCACAAGCTGAGGCTGGATCCCAGGAGAATTGCAATTAAGAATATGCTTTTGATGGAAAGATCATTCATGCTCATGGATGAGTAGGATTAACATAGTAAAAATGTCCATCTTATCAAAAAAAAATCTACTGATTCAGTGCAATCCCCATTAAAATACCAACACAATCCTTTATAGACCTTTAAAGAACAATACACAACTTCATATGGAAACAGCTAAAACAATACTGTACAACAAAATAAATACCAGAGGTATCACCATCCCTGATTGCAAGCTCTACTACAGAGCTATAGTAATAATCACCATGTAGTATTTGCATGAAAGCAGACAGGTAGACAAAGTGAATTGAATCAAAGACCCAGATGTAAATCTATACACCTATAGACACATGATTTTTGACAAAATTATGCAATGGTAAAAAGAAAGCATCTTCAACAAATGGTTCTGGTATAACAATGTTGGCATGTAGAAGAATGCAAATAAAACCATATCTATTACCCTGCACAAAACTCAAGTCCAAGTGGATCAAAGAAAACAACATAAATTCAGACACACTGAAGCTGATAGAAGAGAAAGTGGCAAATAGCCTTGAGCACCCTCACAAGGGACAACTTCATAAACAGGACACCAGTAGAGCAAACACTAAGATCGACACTTAATAAATGGGTCCTCATGAAACTGAAAAGTTTCTGTAAGGCAAAAAAAATCATCAATAGGACAAAATGGTAGCCTACAGAACGGAAAAAGATCTTCACCACCCCACATCTGACAGATGGCTGATTTACAAAATATAAAAAAAGAACTCAAGAACTAGACATCAACAAACAAAATAATCCAATTTAAAAAGTGAGATAAAGACCTAAACAGGGAATTCTCAATAGAGGAATCTCTAATAGCAGAGAAATAGTTAAAGAAATGTTCAACATCCTTAGCAACCAGGGAAATAAAAATTAAAAAGACTCTGAGATTCCATATTAAACTTGTCAGAATGGCTAAGTTCAAAAACACAAGTGGATTCTAATGCTGGACAGTATGTGGAGCAAGGGGAACACTCCTCTATTGCTGGTGGGAATACAAATGTGTACAGGTACTTTGGAAATCAAAGTGGCAGTTTCTCAGAAAACTGGGAATCAGTCTACCACAAGACCCAGCTATACCACTCTTGGTCATATACCCAAAGGATGCTCAATCATACCACAAGAATACTTGCTCAAGTATGTTCATAGCAGTTTCATTTGGAATAGCCAGAACCCAGGATGTCCCTCAACTGAGGAATGGATAAAGAAAATGTGGTACAGATACACAATGGGGTGTTACTCAGCTGTTAAAAAGAATGAAATTTGAATGCAAATGGATGGATCTGGAATAAAAGAATCCTGAGTAAGGTAGCCCAGACCCAGTAAGAAAAATATGGTATGTACTCACTTAAATGGGGATATTAGCTGCAAAATAGAGAATAAGTATGCCACAATCCAGAGACTCATAAAGAATAGATAAAAATAGGGCTCAAGGGGGAATTTTAGATATCCCTGAGAAAGGGAGACAGAAGAGATTTTGTGAGTGGACTGTGGGTAGGTGGGGATGGGAACATGAGAGATCAGGTTGAGGTGGGATTCAGAGGGAGAGAGTACTGAATGAACTTACTGGAAAGGGAAGATATTTCCAGGTCAGGTAAAAGACAAGCACAAGGGAATTTCCCAGAAATCTACAAGAATGACCCCAGCTAAGACTCCTAGCAATAACAGATATATAGCCTGAACTGGCCATCTCCTGTGACCAGGCAAAACTTCAAGTGGAAAGAGTGGAAAACCAGTCCAGCCACATAACCTTTTATCTATAGTCTTTTCTGCCTATGGCATGTGCTCGGGTAAGTATGGCCTAGAGATCGAGGGAGTGGCCAAGCAATGACTTGCTGTGGATGATTGATTGATAAATAAAACGCTGATTGGCCAGTAGTCAGGCAGGAAGTATAGGCAGGACTAGCAGAGAGGAGAATTGGGAAGGCAGAGTCAGAGAGATGCTGCCAGCTGCTGTAGAAAGCGAGATGTAAGGTACTGGTAAGCCACAAACCACATGGCAACTTATAGACTAATAGATATGGGTTAATTTGAGATAGAAGAACTAGATAACAAGAAGCCTTGGCCATTAGGCAAAACAGTTTAAATAATAAAAACATCTGTGTGTTTATTTTATAAGTGGGCTGTGGGACTGCCAGGGCTTGGTGGGAGCTGGAGAGAAACTCTCCAGCTACAATGACTGATCTAGCCTAAAATCTATGCCAGGAGAATAAGCCCACCCTAACACTGTGTGGAGCACCAGGACCCACAGATTGAATGAGCCAGAGACCTAGGATAGAACTAAATATAACTGGGGGGGGGGATATGTCAATATAATGATGCCTAATGTTATTCTGCATTAGTTATAGGTTGGTGCTTAGCCCAATTATCATCAGAGAAACTTCATCCAGAAATTGATGGAAACAGATGCAAACCCACAGCCCAACATTAGGTAGAACTCTGGAATCTTGCAGAAGGCAGGGAGAAAGGATTACAGGGTGATTGATGGGGAGGGTCTATCCCATTCTGGTGGTACCATATCTGGACTAGTGGATCTGAGTTCTATAGGAAAGCAGGCTGAGAAAGCCATGCAGGGAAAGTATAGATAAATATATATAGAGAGAGCTATACAGATGAAGATATTAAATAGAAACATGAAGGGATAATGAAGATAATGTAGCTATGTCTCAACTCTATGTCAGTTACTAATCAATCAATATCCAACTATTGGAAATAGACTACCAATATCTCTTTCAAATCAAACTGTGTCATCATCAACTAAAACAGTGACAACATCTGATATGACATTCTAATATTGACAATTTGGTTTTGTTAGAAGTAAGTCATAATTGAACTAGCAATGAGCATTGTAGTATTTTTCTTAATTATCAACTTGATTGGCTTGAGAAGCACCTATGCAATGGAAACACTTAACTGTGGATTTCACAGAGAACAAAATCAGGAGAGAAGACCCAGTTGAATTATGTGCAGCCAGAGGGGGAAAAATGGGGAAATGCAACAATAAGCCAGCTGTCACATGGTCTCTCTCTGCCTTCTGGCCACATGTGCCATTTTGCTCCATCAATCTCCCTGCCATGAAGGACTGAAGCCTCAGAACCTAGGAGCAAATATCAGTAGTTCCTTAGTAGTCAAGCTTTGATTTTTCTAAGTATCATAATTTGAGTCACCATTATATAAAGCTGTTAAAAATATGCTACTTGAAAACTTTTCAACATATTTCAGTGATGGCAGTTATCAACATATGGCAGCAAGCAACATTCTAGAAAAGTCAGATTTCCCTATTCTTTTTTTTTCCTTTGAGCTGTCTCAATGCTTCTGAAATAGAGGTACTGTATCTGAGAGTTCAGCTTACTGTATTTTAAGCTAGTTATTGGCACATGGAAGGGCAAGCATCCCAGCTTTGCTTCACTCTACTAGCCATTCAGAGGATTGCATTTTTCAGGGAATGGGAATGTTAAATGTGTTAGATTCTTTCAAAGAATTGCTATCTTTGTTTCTTATGAAACATAACTGTGGTGCTCATCTGATGTCAGGGCTCCACTGCAGGGCAACAATAATAAGACGTGTTATGTAGAAAGAAGTTTCTCTATGCAAAGGTTTCAGTTTTTCAACAAATATTAAATATTCCCTTAAGCTTAATGTATAACTTAGAACAATGTGGGCACATGATTAAAAGTAATTTCAATTACATTATCACTTTCATTATCACCAGTAGGCATTAGAATAATGTACTAAATATTATATATTCAGACAACTTTTCATTTATTTTTAAACTATCATTATTGCAGTATATAATATCACTGGACAAGAATATTCCTATGGTTAAATTTAATTTTCTTCTTAGAAAATATTATAATTCCAGCTGCAATTCCATCAGTTCTTTCTCCATATTATTAAATATAATTCATTATTCTTCAGTTGACAATATATAAATGACCAATTGGTCTGTGTCCAGTGGAGGAGGAGAGTACATATAACTACATAATCTGTTATCAATATATTCTGATGAATTGTCTATTCTGTTTTTAAAGATAATTATATTATCTCAATCAAATCAGCTCTGTTGCTTTAAAGGAGAACTCAATAATAAAGTTGAACCACAAACTTCTGAAGATAATATGCCATTGATGCTTCTCTAATTACAATGGATGAGAAGAAAATAATCTATTAAAAGTGGGAGTTTGCATAGATAAAATGTGGGTAAGTAATGTTTGGAAGAAAGGAACAATTAAGAGCTTAAGTGGCCAGAAGACTGGGGTTGCACATGGGGATTCAACTACAGAAAGGTCAAAACTCAATAGTGTTCACAGCAGCAGCACTGGTTGTCACTCAAGGGTGATAATCTCCATATTAAATTATGGTGATTTTCTCCTTGGTCATTGATCCTCACTTCAATTTCCTCTTATATACCTTGAGGATCTTACTGATAATCATCTCATAACATAAGGGAAATGCAGAATACAAATCAGTATTTAAAGAATGCCTGGCACACAAACAGAATTAAAAGAGATATTTGATGTTTATTTTATATAGAATTAAATTAATTAAGTTTATTGGTAAATAGGTAAGTAAATATGAAGAGGGATTTTTTTATGTTTTTAAAATATCTCCCTATATTTCTAAAACACATAAAAATGCTATTCTTTGATTCATTTACTCTCCAAACGTGCAGTGATTTTATACTAACACTAATAACAAAAAGGAAACTTTTAACCCAGTCAGCAATCTTATAAGGGTTGAAATCATGATATTGCCAGGCACTGTCAAATTAGCTATCAATATTTACAATTTCTTTGATCCTCAATTAAAAGCAGCAGTTTGCTCTCTTGATAATTATTTTAGAATAATACTCAGTTGAGATTGTTTACACAAATGATGCCTTATCTAAAACAAAAATATCTGTGGTATCAAAACACTCCAGCTAATCATATTAAATCACGTGAGTTTTGTATATGTTAGTCCAGTTCATAAGTGAAATGGTTGGGTTTGAAATATCTGTATGCATCATAACTAAATAAAATGTCCTTTTGTAGGGATAACAGCTAGAAACAAACTGAAACATTGGGAAGTGATAACTTAAACCATTTCTAACAAATGTTCTCATTCTGGGGCTTCAATCTGTCAGACATTAAGTCCTGAGTTCTTCTTTCAAATACATGTCTAGAGAAATCTTGCTACATGAAGTTAAATGAATTTTAACTTTCTGCTTTGTAGATTCACTGCTATGTATGAACAACCATTTGAAATTCCAGTTTGTACCTATCTCAACTTTTTGGAGTTAAAACTGTTATATCAGGATTTTCCATTCAACCTTCAAAAGAGAAAATGTGTTGCAGCTTATAAAAGTACTGTCTTTTTTCTATTGATGTATTTATATCGGGATAAACAAACAGGTTTGTTTCTAGTTATGTTCATAGACAACCTGATATTAAAAGTAACTACCTAAGCCTGGCTGGGCAGTGGGTGGAGCGCCTTTAATGTTAGCACTCGGGAGACAGAGCCAAGCAGATCTCTGAGTTTGAGGCCAGCCTGGTCTACAGAGTGAGATCCAGGACAGGCACCAAAAGTACACAGAAGACCCTGTCTCAACCCCCCTCCCCCCCAAAAAAAGGAACTACCTTGAGTTTGGAAAGTTTTTAGTCTGTTTGTTTTTTTGTCAGTGAATCACATCCTATGTGAGAAACGATATTCCACATCTGTAACTTTTCAGGTTTGTTTTTGACTGGCAATCTAGATATATCATTATCTATTTAAGTAAAATCATGGTAAGTCAGTCACAATTTTTGTAGATAGCATTGCTATTCCATGTGAAGATGTGCAGTCATTCATATTCCAAACATGGCTGACCAAAAAGTGAATTCACATAGGCTTCACTTTGACATTTTTCCTCACTCCTGTACCAACATGAATATTAAAAGTGATTGAGTATTCCATTCTGGCTTTGTAAGAAAACTAGCATACAAAAACCATGACTTGAATTAAGCCTCCTGAACATTTAATCTATTATGAAAAATCAGACAAAAATTAAGAATACAGATTCTGGTATCATCAAGTTTTACATAATAGATAAATGTCATTCATGATTACTGCTGGTATAGTTTAAGGACTTGTGTGACATTAACCAAATTGGGAAGTAGGAACTTGTACTTTTATTTCTCCCCTGATTGTATGACAAAATATTAGTGTATATTTTTACAAATATAGCTATGAATTTTTCTCATAGAATTTACAAAATCCTGTACACTTCCAATAAGATACTGTACATTTTAAATATTCTTGTGTGTTAATTACACTGTCCTAAACAGAGCAAGATTTGTCATCTTAGAAGAAAGAACATCCATGTTGTTATTTAATGTAAATAACAACATATAACCTGTTTTCTTATGTGAATTCTACTACAAAAGAGGTAGGGAATGTAGTTATTATTACAGAGCAGAATAAAAAATATTTCAAAATGAGGTGCCTTAAGTAATCAGTTTTTTCTATTTTCCATCAATTTATTCTTTTCAGGATCTTCCATATGTAGATCATCCTGTCCCTTTAAACCAGAGGTAAATTATGAGAAATAAACTTGCTGCCCACAAGTATAAACTACAATTTTCTGATGCTAAATGCAACCAATTCAGTTTTGGACATATTTTCCATGTTTGCCTATCTAGAATGCTTTATTTGAAATGAAAATAAAGGACCTTGATGAGATATTATGAATATAACTAATGCAATGCAACAATACAATGGGCATGCCAACCATGAAATTAAGAAAATATTTTTTTAAAAAAGAAAAGAAAAGGAAAAAGATCAGGCAGTGGTGGCGCACGCTTTTAATCCCAGCACTCGGGAGGCAGAGCCAGAGAGATCTCTGTGAGTTTGAGGTCAGCCTGGTCTACAGAGTGAGATCCAGGAGAGGGATCAAAAACTACATGGAGAAACCCTGTCTTGAAATTAAGAAAAGAAAATGTTCTTATTCCCAATACTATAAAAATGTAGTATTTATAAACATATTTAACAGAGACAGGCAAAGTGATGTATGACTATAATCTCAGCACTTGATAAGTAGGGGAATTATGATTAGGAGTTTAAAGCAAGTTTTGGCTACATGTCAAGTTCACTGCTAGCCAGGGCTACATGAAAACCTGACACAATCAAAAATAATAATTAATAAATGTCAAAGTCTGCATCTTAGATATTATAAAGTATAGCATTAAGCAGCAAAGAATTAATTTTTCTGTATTAATCATTCAAAAGACTTTTATTGTTATAAAGCAGTATTTCCTCAAATTTTCTGGAGAGTCAGCCCTATCACCATAGAAATATTATGAAGGTACTTTGAAAAAAATGACAAGAAGAATTATACAATTCATTCTCCAATGCAAGGGGTCAAGAAATAAATCATGAAAAAAACCAGACCATTCTTACTTTCAATTTGAATATCCCTGCAGTATTCTAGACAGTGTGTTAATGGTCCAAGATCAAAATTATGGATTGACTGAATAGAACTTAAAGTTTAAAAATAAATTCTTACATTTATGGTCAATTAATATTTGAACATGTTCCAAAACACTTCTATAACAGAAAGTATAATTTTGAGTAGATGATTCTGGAATAAGTGGATATGTTCAAAAGAGTCATAGATTTAGGGTCACTAAATTATACCACACAGAATTTAATAAAATGAATCATGTAATAAAACAGAAGAGCTACGGCTGTAAAATGCTTAGTATAAAATATAAAACTACATCTTTACTACCTTAAGCAAAGACCTTTTGGGAAACGATACCAAAACAAGAAACAATTAATTACAGACAAGGCAGTTGGGAAATGGCTCAGCATTTAAGGGTAAGAACTGCTCTTGCAGAGGACCTGTGTTTAGTGTCCACCAAGGTTTAGTGGCTCATGACTTCCTTAGCCTCAGCACCAGGAGAACTAATGTTCTGCTCTAGTCTTGGCAGGTACTAGCACATGAATGACACACCACCACACAGATACACATGCTTACACATTATTAAAAGTAATTTTTAAAGCATAATTGAGATTTCTTAAAAGGTGAAACCCTTCAGGTTGCAGAACAGCTATCAAGAAAGAAAAGTCAAAACCAGAAAATGATGAAAAAAAAAACCCCAGCTTTCAAAGCATATTATTTGATAAGGACATAGTATCCTGTTATATCCACAGAACACTTAAAATTCCATAATAGATAAATACAGACCTTCTTGCCATTTATGCTCATTGCTTGCACTATTGACGAGACGTGCTACTAAATCTGCCTAGCTAATTGTCAAGAGATGAATGGATGAATGTAATATGGTACATACATTCAATGCAGTTTTATTCCATCTTACAGGAAAAAGAGTCTTTTGCTGAAAAAAATATATGTGCAATTACTGATCACCACATTTTAAAAAATAGTCAAAATGGGAAACACTAACACTATATTATCCCTAAAATGTGAATTCAATATTATATAAAAATCCATAAAATTATTTACATATTTATGATATGGAGGAAGAAGTAAGACTGTTTGGGGAAATTAAAGGGTGTGGGAAGAGAGAGAAGAAGGAGAAATAGAAATTTCAGTGAAATGAATAAGGTCAAAGAACCTGATACACATATATAAAAGTAACTTTGTGAAGCACACAGCAACATGCAATGAATATATACATATATTTACTTTATATATAATATATATATAATTAAAGTATATTAACTTACTAAAAGTTAAGTAGTTACCAATTTCAGTGTTCTGAATCATCTTGGGTTAGATACTTCTAAGGCAGATAGGTAGATACTGTACTGAAAATTAATACTGAAATTTGGCTAGCATCATTAATAATGAGGACAATGTAAATCAAGCTGCTGTGAGATGTCACCTCTCCACACTAATAATTCCATTGTCACAGTACCTTTATGAGTGGTATGCATGGGAAACAA
Source organism: Peromyscus aztecus (assembly GCA_902168405.1). Taxonomy (NCBI): domain Eukaryota; kingdom Metazoa; phylum Chordata; class Mammalia; order Rodentia; family Cricetidae; genus Peromyscus; species Peromyscus aztecus. Next base: position 68,157 of record CABHPQ010166651.1, read on the forward strand.
TAAAAATCTCATAAATTGCTAAGGGAAATGGCAAGTCGTGCAGCAGTATTGAAAACAATAATAGCTCTTTGAAGGGTAAATTATGTAGTTACCTCATCACCTGGTAATCTACATTGAGTTATGTACCAAGAAGGATGAAAACATATGTAAATGCAATGACTTAATCCCGTCCATGTGTTCAACAAATAATAAATAGATAAGCAGACTGGACATATCTATGCAATGTAATATTGTTTGGCAACTGTTATTGTTTAGATAGGAAAGAGTCTCCAAATGGTAAAGGTTGAAGGTCTTCTACTGATGTCATTCTGGAGAAGGATGGGATCTCAAGAGTGCTTCAGCATGGCTTAATCAATTAATGAATTCAAAAGGGAAGGGACTATGGAGATGTGCATCTGAAGTGGGCATTTGGCAAATGCTGATAGTCCTATCACCTGGGATACAGAGGCAGGAGGATTGTAGCATGATAATCATGACCAATCTGCTTTACATACTGAGTTCTAGACATGTGAAGGTTAAATAGAAACAGGCACTACTGAGTTGGAGGAGTCACTGGAGGTATAGGTCTGTCAGCAAACTTTCTCTCACTGTCTTTGCTTCCTGGCTTCAATGCAGTAAATGGTCTCTTTTGCTAAATACTCCAAAGTCCTCATTGTTCTGCCTCTCAAGACTCAGCTGAGCATGGAATCTGAGACTAACAATAAAGCATTTTTAGTTTCAAGGTGTTTTACTCAGACATTTCACCACAGTGACAAAAAGTGGCTAACACAGTACTCATAAAATAAAAAAAGAACAATGCACACACTGATGTGATGGAACTTTGTAAACCCTATGCTCAGCGACAGAAGTCAAGTACAGTTATCTGAAATGCACAAAACACCTTGAGAGGAGCCATAGATGAGTGGTTATCTAGAGCTATCATAGTGAGTACAGGAGTTAACAAGGTTAAAGTATGTCTTAACTGGAAGGTATAAATGCACTAAAATTAGAGATACTTGCTTCAAAATACAACAAAAAAGAACTATGTATTTTTTAAATTAAATTGTTTGTGAGGACTGGGCGGTGGTGTCGCATGCCTTTAATCCCAGCACTCGGGAAGCAGAGGCAGGCAGATCTCTGTGAGTTCGAGGCCAGCCGGGTCTCCAAATTGAGTTCTAGGAAAGGTGCAAAGCTACACAGAGAAACCCTGTCTCAAAAAACAAAAAAACAAAAAACAAACAAAAACAAACAAACAAACAAAAAAACCAAAATAATTATTTGTGAGGTTAATTGAACATCTAACAGGTTTTTGAGTTAAGACCTGTATTAGTGTGAAAGTGCAACCTAGATTTCATATTAAGTGTTAAAATACAAACAACAGCCTGAACTGTTAAGTTATTATGACCCAAATTGTATGAGTAATACCTACATTGATAGAAAATTGGACATTAGAGAAGACACAAGAAAAAAGACTTTTTCAACAATGATTAGTAAGTTCCCACCAAACTTATTTTGATCATGCCAGATTATTTTTTATTTGTTAAATGTAATTCTTTTCAAACACATGTACCTATACACATACCTAAAAATCCAAATAGAAATTCTGAAAATATCCAAAGATAACAAAGGGTGATTACTTTCCTAGAAAATAAACAGAAATTAAAATAATATATAAGCATTGGCAAATTTTTGACATTATCTACTCATTAGAGCAGATAGATGCTGTACCAGGTAGACAAGTAATAGAGCTACAGATAAGGAGATACGTCTCTTGTGAGGCAGCAGTTTCTTATATTAATTAAGAGAGGCAAATTGAAATGTTTAGTGAACTGGTCATCGAAGTCTCAACTAAAAACACCTAAATTCCTATGAACACTATAAGTGACAGGCGATTTATAATATCCTCCCTTGGAATAAGAATGAGCATAAGGGAGAATAAATCAGTGTCTTGAGCCAACTTAGACCATCAGTAGCTGATGAGCTTCTGATTATTACATTAAGGCATGTGTGACTTAGATTGTTATAGTTTGCTTAATCCTAACTTTATATATTTATGTATATATAATATATAAAATATAATATAACTTTATATATATAATATATATAAAATATAATATATAACATATTTATAGATTAATATTTATGATTCCACAGATAGAAAATTGCTTAAAACAAAAACAAACTAACATAAACAAAAGCAAAAGTGTACAAAAGCACCGTTCCTCCCCTCTTTGTTTTTTGAAGAAGGCAGTGTTATAGAGACGCAAATCTGAATAAATTCATCAATTATATTAAGTATAAAAATCAAAAATGTCATCACATGCATTTTTGGCATATGGAGATTTTATGTTTCCTTAAACACAAGTAGGAAGAATTTCAAGTGAATATGTGTGTGTGTGCTTATGTACCTATTATTTTTTGTGTTTATGCTTGTGCATTTGAGTCTCTAGGTATTATTAGGTATATATACGTGAGTGTACAAATGTGTGTCTGGATGGTGTATGTGTGTGATGTTCATGAGAGTATGTTTATGTGTGTTGTGTGCATATGGATGTGAAAGTGTGAACACTTGAGAGAGAGAGAGAGAGAGAGAGAGAGAGAGAGAGAGAGAGAGTTGGGATAACGGACAGAATGCTATTTGCTTTCATTGTCTTAACACTGGTGTTCATCGACCAATTTGTTGTTTGACCTTCTATTTTCTTCCAGAGCATTATCGTGTTTGAATTTTTACTTTGGCCATTGCTTTCTTGATCTACACTTTGCTTTCTACTGGGAATTTATATCACATTGTTATTGGATCCTGTGGATATGGCCATTGCTTTTGATGGTCTGGTTTATACCGTTACTCTTCTCTTCATTCATGTAGGGAAATGCATTTGCTGTGTGTCTAACAAACTTACTCATTACCAGTTGCATCCCATTTTCAAGTCACTGTGTTGTTTTATGAGATAACCCTGTTTTATGTTAAATTGATTTTCTCTGGACTCATTACTTGAGCAGCACTCTTCTGCATTGGCAAAAGTGCCATTATTAGCCTCCTGTGGCAGCAGTGACTTACATTGTAAGCTGTAAGCAGTACTGGGCTCCTTTTCAGGATACACCATATCTCCTTTATGTTACATGTCCTGTGTATTTGTTCTGCCATGTCTCTTTCAATTATTCCTTTTTTTTGATATTTTTCATGGAATAAGCAATCATTTTATACATATTATTTTTAGTCTAGATTTGTAGTTTGAGATTATTTTGTAATATTTTGGTAAAGAAAAAAATGTTTAACTTTAAGAATGATATTGTTTTATAAAGTTTCAGTGGTACGCCTTGGCTTTTTCTTGTAGAAATACCCTGTTTAGCAATGTGCTCACATTTGATTGAGTCACAGAACTCTGAATTCTTGGACTTGAAAAGCTGATGGTTTGATTGAGATATGGCTGTGTTTTGCTCCCTCTAAGTATCTCTGTGTAGTATTTACACTGGAGGAGATTTCTCATGTTCATTTATTACAACCACAACCGTGGAGCCACCATTGTGATAACTTTCTAAGATCATGCAATTTCAGTTTAACACACACTTCTCACTTACTGAATGTGTCACCTAACATCTAATTTTCCCTTTGTCAAAACTGAACCTTCCTCTACTTGTGTCAGGGGAATCATAATCTTTCCGGAGACAAAATTTTCCATGATAAGCTTCCACCAATGCATGCATGGTAACACAGCTCTTGTGTTGGGGAAATCAAGGTTTCATGGTTATTTAGGTAAGTAGAGAGGCAGTCATCATTATAGTCCCACGGGCCACAATCTAAGCTGTCAGATACAGTGGTTGCTGCCCTATCTAAATTCCTCTATTATGTATCATGGAATAATCGTGGTTGTTATTGATCATTGTTGTGCTTAGGGATCTTAAGAACTGCCATGCCTCCCTCTTAGTTATGTGTATACAAATGCTAATTTCAAGGATGCCAAGACCACTACAAATTTATCAAAATGATCTGCATATAGACCCTTTCTTCAGAAAGACCATCCATCTCCCAAAATCTCTCAAAGCACTCCTTGTTTCTAGTCAAAGGAAGATAGCAGGCTTCCCAAGAGAGTAGGAGCAGTAATTAGACAGTTCTTGAAATGTTTGGAGTCTCCAAAGTAATTGTCTGTCCTACATCTCAGTACCTCCATGTAAGCATGTGTATCAACCTCTAGATTGTTTCCTTCATCACTCAAAAGATGGAAACCTATCTTTGTAATTCTTTTTCTGTGCTTGTCACAGATACGTATTTCATCAAAAAATTTATTCAGTACTATTTGATAAAAGTAAGAATAAGAAAATAATAAAACAGTGATCTTAAAACAAAAACAGTGTGTTCCACTCAAAATGAAAACATCAGAGAGATACACGACATGCTTTGAACTTTAATACAATAAGGTCAAACACAATATCCAAACATTCAGCTTTTCAAAAATATAAGATCATTTGCCGAAACATTAACCAGTTGTTCTTTTTTGTACATTTTTTCTGTCCCTCATCTCTGACACTGATCTGGATACTTGTTACAAAGTTTGATATGAGACAACAACATCTCAATAGTCAGCACCAGTGCCCGTCTTCAGAATTCACTGGAGGACAGTCATTATCTTCACCCATACCTTGTGGCACGTCCCTGCCAGCACTCCCCCTCTGAATTATCCCTCTGCACTTTAATATTCACTCATTCTGCTAGGTTCTGATCCGCGAGTTTTGCATACCTCGTCTTGTAATTCTGCTGCTGATGTTCAGAAATGTCAACCACCCCTCAATGGAAAGCAGTTATGCAGATACATGGTGGATAAGAATAAGGAGTCATCCTGTGGGATGTCATCAAGATGTTCCACAGCCTTGCCCTGCATTTCTTCTGAGCAATTAGGAGTCTCATTCATCTCATAATGACAAGGTGAGTGACTCTGTTCTATTGGTAACACCTGGCTTTGAACTTATTTGAAGAGGACAATGGGATTCTGTCCTGTGTTTCTAGTACATTCATGCAATGAGGCTTTTGGGGAATCTCACTGAAGAGGTCTATCATGTTCTAAGCATTTCTTTAACTTTAACTTTGCTCTGCAATTGTGATCTTTTGTAACTTAACAATAAATATGTTTATACAGATGCTGGGAATAGCTTCTGCTTTCAACACAGTGTTGGGGACAATTTTTTGATTTAGAAGAGGAGGGTGACCAGGCTCTGCTGCTGGGAGTTGGGCTTCTGTCCTTGGTCTAATCAACCTCCAAAGCCTCTCCATTACCTTTGTGAGTGTATTGTACATGTGTCTGCACTTCTTATTCCTTTTTTTAGATGATTTGTTGTATACAGGGGAACAATCAGGAACTAGTGATGAATTGTTAAGGGTCAAGTCAGAATTCTGAACTGTGTCCATGTCCACATTAACTCCTGCCCTCACTTTTTGCTTTAGCTTAGCTATCCATGCTAATATTTTGCCTCCAAAATATTGGCCTATAGGCACATCTATGGACAATGTTCTTGATTAATGATTCATGGGGGAGGGATGATTCATGTAGGAGGGCCTACCCCACTATAGCAATGCCTACAAAAATGGATGGCTCTGAGATGTATAAGAATGTAAATTCAACACTACACAAATAACTATAAGCAATTGAGGAAAGCTGGGAGCAGGAGAGGTGATCTTCTCCAGAGAAGAGTACAACTGGTTGTCCAGTACCAAATGGTCAACTCTGAAAACACACATACATGTAACATTATGTGGATTCAATAGATTATGTTCAACAATATATATTTATATGGAAAATATGTACATATGCAATAACAATTAATGGAAATAGATGCAATGATGTTAAAGAGAGCAGGGAGGAATATAGGGGAGGATTTGGAGGGAGGATTGGGAAAGGAAAATGTAATTAAAATATAGTTAAATAAAAACAAGAAAGGAAGGAAAGAAGGAAGGAGGCAAATTAAATAGCCATAGGGATCAAGCTAGTAAGCAGCACTCCTCCAGAACTTATTTTTTCCAGTTCCCACCTCCAGGGTCCTACAAAGATTTACAGCCCTTGCTTCCCTCAGTAACTGACCTTTAAACTGAAAAGTAAAATAAGCTCATTCTTTCCAAGTTGCTTTTAGTCATAGTGTTCTATCACAGGAGTAGAAACTCTAAGACAGAGATTGACATTAGAGTGTAGTATTGCTGTGACTGACCTGACAATGCTATTTTGGGACAATTGTGGGATTGTTTGGAATGTTGGGCTTGAAGAGCTTTGGGAAGCTTGGAAACCAATAGGAGCATTCAGTGGGAGCTTAGAAAATGGTATGGGGAAAGAGATGCAAATGACAGAAGCTTGGTGTGTGAAATCTCAGAAGGAAGTAAAGACTCTGTTGGGCCCAAAGTTGTGCTATTTTGAGTAAAGAGTGTGTGGTTCTGGATAGCTGAGACTGAAGAATCAGGTGTGATAAAAAGAACCACTACAGTGAAAACTTTGCCTTGCCAAGACAACTGATACCTGTTAACTGATACTGAAGACTCTGCAGTGGTTAAGAAGAGACTATCATAATTGAAGTGAAATCTTCTGGGAAGTGTTTACTTGGGGTTACCTTGCAGCAGTTGGGGTCCAGACTGGTCCAAGGCTGCAACCCATGCTGCCAGTCAAACTTAGTAAAATATATAAGAGTTGCTAGCATGATACTGGTTTTGAAGGTGTGAAGGGGTCAATGAGAGAAGCTGAGGGCTGGCACAGTAAGAGGTCAAGAGAGGCCTTTGATTAGGCTTCAGCCTCTGTTGCAGTCAAACCCCAGAACTGATATGTTCAGGGAAAAAGTTAAAACTTGGCACTAAGGGTCAATGTCAGAGTCCTTGAAGAGACCCTAGAAGAGGCTATTTGAAAGGGTGAAATCGGGACTAAGTGTAACTACAAAGGGCAAAAGCAACTGGAGAAAGGAGCAACACTATCTAGATGTGGTGGGGATGGCTATCCTGAAGAAATGGAGATGCATAGGCTCTTAGGAACCTATGGAATCAAGAGCGAGTACCAGGAGTCAAGAACTGAACATTGTAAACTATTGAATTTCAGCTTTTCTTTGATTAGATTACAACTATAGAGTCATTCTTCCCTCTTGGATTAATATATTACTTATTTTTGAATTTATAGGAAGCCACCATTAAGAGATTTCCAGAAATTTGGAGATATTCAAATTTAGAAAGCCTGCATGTAATAGAGAGATGAGTTATTTTTGAAACACTGTTAGCTTTGAAATAAACTTGGGCTGTTTCAAAGAGACTGAACTTTTAAAGTTTTAAACTGTAAAAACTGTAAGAATTTTAAAAGTTGAAATGTTTTATATTGTGATATTAAAAGAACATCTTAGGGATAAAACAGAAAGGAAAGGTTATGGTTTACTAGTAATGTATGTTAAGATGACCAAAGGTCAATTGTCTTTTGGGTTTTGTCAACTTGACACAAACCTGGACTATCTGAAAAGAAGAGATCTTAATTAGGAAAATGCCTCCATAAAATTAGTCTGTTTTGATAATTTCAGTCTTATCTGAAGTCTTTTAATCCATTTTGATTTTAATTCATATATATATACATATATATATATATGTATTGAGAACTGAGGGTCATCTTTCATTCCTTTTTACATGGGTATATTTTCATAATCTCACTATTACATAAAAGTTTTATTGATATTCCGTTATTTGAAGTAAACTCTTCCCTGTTTATGTCCTTGATGCCTTTGAAGTAAACAAGTTATATATGAACGGATGGGTTGTTTGTGAGATTTATATTCTGTTATATTCATCTATATACAAATTTTTATGATAAAACTTTGTTGTTTGTCTTTTTCTTGCTCTATATAATATTTTGAAATTAACTATTATATTATTCCAATTATTCTTGCCTAAGTTAGTATTGGTTATTCATAGCTTTCTCAATTGTCATGAAAATTATTAATTTTTCTACTTGTATGAAAGCTGCATCATTAATATTTTTATGGGACTCTATTGAATGTATATATATCTCTGTGGGCATTATGGCATTTTAACAATAATGTTTCTCTAATCTTTGGCTAGAAGGTGACATTCTATTTCAGTTCATCTCACTTTTTAAACAAATGTTTTATAATATTTATGTAGGATATTTTAACCTCCTTGCTTAAGATTACTTTTAGATATTTTGTAATTATTAAATATAAGATTCACCTTTAATTATTTTCTGAGTTCACTATTATGATATAGAAAAGCTACATTTTGCTTTGATATGCATCTGTGGTTCATTTTAATTGTCAACTGAACATAATATAGAATCATCTGAGAGACTACACTAAAAAGTAAAATTATCCAGATTAAGTTGGCCTATAAGCATGCCTATGGGAGGTTATCCAGATTACTTTCACTAAAATAGGAAGACTCAACCGCTGTGGTCTTCCTTTGCCCACTGAGGCAATCCAAAACTGTTAATAAAGTAAGCTTAGCACAGGGATACATAAATTCTCTCTTTGCTCAGGACTGTGGCTGTGAATACTAGCTTCCAGTTCCTGCGCCTTGACCTGCCTGCTGTGATATACTGCAACCTGGAAACTTTAGTGAAAGTAAGTCCTTTTCCCTCTAAGTTCCTTTAGTCAAGTTATTTTATCACAGCAACAAGTAATGAAACCAGAACACTGCCACGCACTATCTTATGCTTGCACGAGCCTGAACGATTTTCTGTATATCTTTGGGTCTCCTATATATAACACCATGTCATCTGAAATGAGACAAAATTGGGCTAATGCTTTTCTAATTTGTATGAGGCTTGCTTTCTCTTCCTTAATTGGTGTGACACAGACTTCCAGCAATGCACTAAAAAAAAAATGGTGGAGGTAGATTTTCTGGTCTTCTTTCAGATCTTAAGGAACAAGTGCTCCACGTTTCTGCACTCAATGTGATAGAAGCTGTTTTATTTTTCGTAAATTCTACTCTGTGTTTTGACATGTTTCTTTTGGAACACTGTCTACCTACAGTTTCATCATGAATATTTGTAGACATCATCAACTGTCTTTGACTGGACCTGTTATTGACATGATTATATGGTTTATCTGGCTTCTCTTAGTGTAGTATTTGTTTTAAGAATGCTATCTGACTTATCTTAGTGTGGTATTTGTTTTAAGTATGTTAAATGACCCTTGTACTTCTGGGGTAAGTTATACATGATCGTGTCAGAAGACAACTTTTGGGAGGTGGTTTTCTCCATCTACTATGTGCATCCAAACCATCAAAATCAAGTCACCAGGCCTGGTGTCAAGAAGAACGTTTTCCTCCTGAGCCATTTTGCAGGCCCAGGCCTTCCTTCTATGAAGTATTCTCCTGTACACAATATATTCCCACACTGAAATCTGAGATTTTTTTGAGAAAATATATATGAAAATCTTCTCCAAATAGAAATGGAATAACTATGAAAGTCTTAACCCAAACATATATGGAATTGTTATGGTTAAGTGTGTGTTCAGCATTTCAGTCGATCACTTCTGAATTTGACATCTCTGGCCATTTCTTAAAAGAGCTCCAAAATCAAGGACTTAACACTTGAACTTTTCAGAAATTGAAAATATTCTTTATCCTAATATTTGACAGTTTTACTTATTTATTTCTGGCCATATCCTTTTCTATATTTTTCTTAAAGAAGAAGGGCTGAAGAGATGGCTAAGTAGATAACAACTGTTGCCAACATGTCTGGAGACCTGAATTTGAT
>CABHPQ010166652.1:927-25529 GCA_902168405.1 Peromyscus aztecus
CAAGACTTTTTTATTTATGTATATGCATGTGTGGTATGTATGGCACATATGGGTGGGTCCAGAAGAGGGTGTTGGATCCCCTGTAACTGGAGATAGAGGCAGTCGTAATCAACCTGATGCTGGGAATGGAACCCTGGTTCCCTGAAAGAGCAGCAAGAACTCTTAACTGATGATCCTCAGTCTCCAAAATTTGGTTTTTAATTGCAGTTAAATGTACACGATGCTAGTATTTTACACATTTGAGTGTAAAAGTCAGTGGCATTAAGTCTTATACACTTGTTGTACAAAATCTATCATCCATCTCTGGAATTTTTTTTTCATCTTGCAAAACTGGCTAACACTTTGCAAGGGTCTCCCCCTGTTTGTCCCCTCCTCATGAGCTCCTGGTCTTTCATTTCTATTAAGTAATAGCTGATTCAGATTTGTGACAAAGATTTTCTTCAGAACTCCCAGACAATGCCACTGTATTTTAAACAATTGCTATTTACTGAATGTTCCATTTAAAGTTTGTTCTTACAAAACATTGACTGACAGCTGTGATCCCACCTGGGACTAACAGCAGGTGCACACTACGCCATGCCCCTGTCACCGGGGCCTCACTTGTCTTCCCTAGGGCAGATGTAGACCAGGACCTCAGTCCTGGTTGTGCTTTTGTGGTAGAAAGGTTTCATCCCTGAAGAAAATTTGGCTTAATTTTGTAGCCTGGGCTCCTCTGTTCTTCACCACTGAGTAAACTTAGTATGTTCTTGTTCAACGTCTGAAATGGCCCCAGGCATTAAAATCTTTATGTGGGTGTGTAGCAAGGTGTGGTGTAGCAAGGCTGTGATGCCCAAGTCAGAGGTGCCAGAATTCCTGACGTGTAACCGCCATTTTGAAGTGCTCCAAAATAATAAAGACAACGGTGAAAGCTGCCGTTCCAAATCTAACTTGACAAGTTCATGGAAGCCCACTTGAGTTATTATCCATGCCTAATCTTCACTCCCTTTACCCTAGCCAGTTTGTTCTAATCTGCAACCATAGCTTCCCCACTTCCTCCCAGGTGCTGAAACCCTTTCCGCGTGCTTTCCTATCAGGGAAGTAAGTAGACTCACTCTGTATAGCCTCGTAAGCCAGGCCTCAGTGTTAGCGTTCCGGCTCTACCGGGAACATCACTGTGATTAAGGGCACCAAGTCTCAATTTTCTCATCTATAAACAACCCTCTCACAGTTTCAGATGGGAAATGAAATGGGATAATTTATAGGAAGTGATTAGCCAAATGCCTGGCACATGGTGCACTCGTGACAGATGGGAGTTAGTCTTAAGATCTGGCGGGAGCTCTGTCATCACACATGAGCTTGACTGGATGTCCATGATTCCAGATCACTAACCCACATTAACCCGAGACTTCCTGCCTCTTTGTGTCTCACCTGATGTGCATCCTCAGGTTTATTTACCTCTCTGCTAGATTTCCTAATTCTCGACATGTATCCTGTTCTTCTGAATTACTGATGCATGGCTTGTTTCTGACTCTTGGTGATTCAATGGATTTCTAGGACATGCTGAGACACAGTGGATATCTTATCTTGTAGCTTACCCTCAGTTTCCAGAAACCACCTCTTTATCTGCTTCAAGCTGTCTAACTTGCACAGCTCCATCACCTACTTAGTGGAGTTAACACCTACCGCTCAGTCATGGCCCTGAGCCCAAGAGAGGTGCAGAATCTCGCCACATCACTCAACATATTTAAAAAACTGTTTCCCCCACATTTTGACATCCTCATTTTGACATCCCCCACATTTTGACATCCTTGTTTCCTCAGCACCTAGCAAACACAGTGTCCAGCACACACTAGACATTCAATTAACAGACATAGGAATAAGTGAATGAATCCATGGCACTGATGAAACATAGGGGCACCCCATGTCTGGGGTGACAGACATGCTTTGCTACAATTACTCGTCAGCACAAAAGCCTCATGTTAGGTTTACAAATTTTTTTTTAAAGGTGGAAATCTTTGACCTTGTTTGGAAAACTGCTTTGCAATTTGCTTGTTTTCATGTTCCGTGTCCAGCCCCCTCGAGCACTCAGTTAAGAATTAATGTATTCAAACTTTTCTTTTGCAGAGGAAACAAAGTCTTTTAATAGAACCAGTCTCTAGCCAGCTAACCATGCTAAGTATGAAATTGTCCCTGGCAGCTGCCGACTATATTGGTCTTTTGGGGCCCTGGCTTTGTTCATTCCTTCATCCCCAGCTATAGAAAAAGCCCTGAGCTGGGATGTATTTTCAACCATGCAGTTTATAAACCAACCCCCAAATAAGGAACTGCTGTGTCTTCAGCTGTAACACCCAGTCTGTTTTAAATGGTAATTGGAGAGAAACAGAATGGTACCACGGATGGTTTCAAAATATTGTTCTTAATTCACTTACTCAGGGCTCTTTCTCTGGAGGAGGGACAAACGTGACATGGCAGAAAAAATGATCACGGGGGGGGGGGGTGTCTTTCTCCCCTACTGGTGGCAAGACTAGGCTAGATTCAGCAACAGTGCCAGGTGGTCCTTCACCACTGGGCTGCACAGAAGGGGAAGGATGCCGTGGGCTGGAGCAGTGGGTGAAAAGCATACAGGGAAGAGAAGCAGGCAGAGGAAGGTTCAGGGGTAGAATGTAGAGATGACTGTATACAATGTGTGTTTATGAGGCTTGGAGCAGAAATGCTAGGTTGGAGTTGACCTTGAATGTCTTAGTGGCTGGGGTGGGGTGGGAGGATGCAACGTCTTTCACAGTATGTGCATTCATGTGCTGCTTAAAAAGTTGACACATCTGGGCACTGGAGAGGTAGCGCAGTGATTAAGAGCTCTGGATACTCTTGCAAAGGGACTGGGTTCGATTTGCAGCACCTACATGATGATTCACACCTTTCTATAATGCTAGTTCCAAGGTATCTGATTCCCTCTTCTGGCCTCGTCGTACACAGACAGACATACAGGCAAAACACCCATAAACATAAAAACAAAAAACAAAAACAAATTAAAAATATGACACATCCCAAAAGATAATCCTACTGTCTCAGTCTCCAGAATACTGGGATTATTATAATTGTGCTACCATGCTCAATGTCATTATAAGTTTATAGGACCATGGCTGTATATGTGGCCTGTTAATGTCCTCTTGCTGGCTGTCTAGGGAACAGTTGTCAGCCCCCTTGACCTTCCACACGTTTCCCTGTGGCTTTATGTCTCATCTCCTGCGTTCTCCTCTGCCCTGAAGCTGACCTCTGCACCTCACACTTTCTACCCTATGTCTGTCTTTTGCCTGCCCAGACCACTTTGACTTTTCTCACCAATGGCTTTCTGCAAATTATCCTAACTCCTGACATACAGTAATATAGTTTCTAATGAATTGCTGGTCTTGAACAAAGAAATCAACCAATTCTTCTAACTGAGGAGGACATTGTACTTCTGTAACATCTTAAAAGATGCTATGAAGTCAAATGCTACTTTGATCTTAGCATGCGTGGGATAAATAAAGATTGTGATCTGATTCTGCAAGGCTGTTTACTGTTACATTACAGAAGAATGTGCATTAAGATTGATTATCTTTGGTGGAGGAGAAAAATACGGGGGATTCTTAAAAGATAAGTTAAAGAGGTTGGGCTTAGTCCAATGTTAATGGAGAAACCAGCCCTTGAACGGACGTTATAAAGAACCATTGCTTAGAATAGTTGGAGGCTGAACTATGTTTATGGTAGATAATTGGGTGGTGGAAGGTTTGATTCACTCTCAGAGGCCTTAGATGAGTCAAAAGGACTGCTAATTATGTCTTTCTGTGCAGTTTGGGGCATGGGTAAAAATATCTAGGGATCATGATTGATACCAGCATGTGTAGAAATAGGTCAAGATGAAATCTCACTGACAGCAAGACAGCCCTGCCAAGAGGAGCCTTTTCTCTGTCTTTCAGGTCCTCCCCTGGTTCTCATTCCATCCGCATCATCCCAGCTTACACTCTCATTACCTCGCGCTGTGATGATTGCAAGCGTCTCTTAACGCATGCCTTTGCTTCCCGTCTTTTCCTCCTCCTCAGCATTCCATAGCTGGATGTCAGCTCAGTCTTCCTAAAACATTTCTTTCAGCACGCGTCCATTAGCCGGGTGCTTTAACCTCCTAGGCCCCTGTCTCCTTGTCAGAGAACGAGAAGATGGGTTTCAGTTTATTTTCCCAGTTCTAAAATTTGTGTTCTGTGCTACTCCAAAGTGGTATTTGTTTTTCATTTGACAAGTTGTATGGAGTGTGAAGTATGTGCCAGGCATGGTACCATGCCCGGGGTGGGGGGGGGGAGTGTGTGAAAAGAGAATTCAGATTGAGCTCCCTGTGTGGTGCCCAGGCCTCTCACAGTAGTCGCGCCTTCTGGGCTTAAGGCTTTACAACATGTGATCCCCATCTATGTGTGTTTATTTATTTCTTAACTCTACACATTTATAACTAAACGTTTAAAAACACATACTAAAATTTAAATTTGGGTGCTGAGGGAGGACTCTGAATTGGGAAAGTGCCGCCTGAACAAGCATAAGGACTTGAGTTTGGTACCCAGAACCTATATTTTCACTGTGGGGTGCAACTGTGCCAGCACAATAGGCTTTAGGGAGCAGAGCCCTGGCCAGTCAACCTAGCCAGTCAGTGACCTCTGGGTTCAGTGAGACACACTGTCTGAAGTGTTTATCTGATTATTCTTTATAAATAAAAACTTGGGAGTCAGATATCGGGGTAAGAATTTTGGTCAGCTAGTGGCTAGCTCTGCCCTCTGATTCAAAGTAAACTTTATTGTCTGTCTCTGGAGTGTCAGAGTGCAATCAAAATATCACACAACATTCCCCCCTTTTTGTCTTAATAAAAAGGGAAGATTTTAACTCTAACACAGTAAAGCTATATACAATAAGAACAATTATTAGGTAAGAATTACATTCACAATGTCCAATCCATTTGCATTTAGCAAATTCAGAGAAAATACTCCATTATCTATCTTATCTTGGTGAGTTCAAAGTTTTATACCTAATTTACTTTTTATCCTAACTGTGTTACCAACCCCAAACTATCTTTTTAGACCTCAAAACATTTTCTTTTTTTCTTTCTTTCTTTTTTTTTTTTTTTGGTTTTTTCGAGACAGGGTTTCTCTGTGTAGCTTTGCGCCTTTCCTGGAGCTCACTTGGTAGCCCAGGCTGGCCTCGAACTCACAGAGATCCGCCTGCCTCTGCCTCCCGAGTGCTGGGATTAAAGGCATGCACCACCAATGCCCGGCAAAACATTTTCTGAGATAAACAATTTAAGCTTTTATGTCTCTCAACCTTATACAATTTACACCTCTTTTGTGAGCTTCTTTTCTGAATTTGGTAACAAGGAAAACTATAACTATCTCATCTTCAACTCCATCAGAGACCTGAGAATGATATATTGTTATACAGGCAGTGTAGAGCAAACAAATTCCCAAACTATAGAAAACAACAGAGATATCTGGCTGCCTAGACAGTCACCCACAGTTCCTCTGCAATGTTAGGACATCCTCTTTGACCTACAGGCCTAGAATATCTGACAGACTTTTCTGTGAAGCAGGAATTTTGAAGGACTGTCCTACATTGTCTTGGCAAAGTTCGGCAGTCACTTTCTTTTGTATTCTGCTTGTCCAGTTTGGATAGCATACTGTCAGCAGTCAAGGCAGGGGCAGTTTCTTGCCCAATGGCTAACTTTGTCACAGAGAAAACTCCATATGGAGGTTCTTTGATGCCCATCATCCTTTTTTGAAGTAAATTGATGCTGCCAGGAGCAGCTATGTCTCACTGTCATGAAAAGCCTTATGTTATTAAAACATCTCAAATGACATATTCAGTAGGTCTCTGAAGTGTTTGAAGACCATCTATCTAAAATATATCTTTATTTGACATGAAAAACATACCTAACATGGCCACAAGTTTCACTGTTATAGATGACTGACTACTAACCTACAGTTCTTAATTATCTTAAACAGTTTATAATAATAGCCTTTAAGGACTAGAACTTTAAATTACATTTTAAAATGAGCTGCATAGGTACAATACCTTAAACAAGAGTAGAAACATATACACAGTATAACAAAAATACCTTAAATTTGTATCATTATACAAAAATCCATACCAATGTAAAATATTTAAGACTAGTAGTTTTTTTTTTAGTTTAAAAGTAGATTCAATAATCGACTCTTTTATCCTATCATTCCTGTATCCCCCTTTTTCTTTTTGGAACTAGATAGCTGAATCTAATCTCCTTTGCTTAGTTTCCTCCCTGATTATGACCAATAACAACTTGCAATCAACCCCCACTAAATGAAGATAAATATCCATAATCCACCAAATGACCAAAAACCATCCACCCCACCTCTTGGAAATATGGACGTTGTGTTCTAAAAATTACTTCCTGTTGTCTGGGGGCAACAGTATCCTTAGCAGTCCCTGAGAAAATTGAGATAATGGTCAAGTCCTGGGAAAACTAGCTGTAACATTTCTTGTCCGGTCTCTGTGTGATGAGAAAGTGCAGAGATTATCTGAAGTCCTGACTAGAGTAGTCTGTGAGGCTGGACCATCTCAGATAGCAGTTTTGAAGTTGTTGTAGATGCGGAATTTTGAGGAAACTGCAACAGAGGTGCTCTGAGAAGCTAGATCACCTGGGCTACTTGTCTTTATTGGTGTCTGTCCTTTTCTGAAAACACACAAACTTTTAAAGGTAACATGTATTTGCATTAACACAAATATGGAATGTGCAGTGTGTACAAGTCAGTTAAAGATGATTTTTGTGTTTCATGTTTGAACAGGAAAAGGCATCTGTCAACTTTACAAGTCTGTTTGGACTTTATAACCAAACCTCTATCCATGCCATATGGAAAGATGACATATGAAAGATGCCATATGAAATAATGAGTCATGAGAATTCTGTAGCCAACAAGATTTATCATGTGTCATCCAGTCTCAGAGCTGTTCCCAGGTTGAGGAATCATCACCTAATTTGTAGTCTTTCCTGGCTCTTCCCCTCATGTCTGTAGCCAAGAGCCTCAGGAGGTCTCCCTTGGTCAAATCTGATCTTGTTTAACTTTGAAGGAATCCATAACTTTTCATTTCCTGTGGAAAAGCACAACCTCTCCCCCAACACAACACATTTCCTGATTTCCATTCTGAAGCCAAGATATCCCTAAAGTATGTAGGCTGGTTTAATTCAGAAGTCCCTTCCACAATCCACTATGTCTCAGCAGCCGCTGTTAGCTCATCAACATTTAAAAAAATCCAAAGTTAACAAAACACCATACAGGATCTAGATGACTTGTGTATTTCCCATCCTTATGTGGCTCAAAGTTTCAAAAGACTTGTGCCATTCCCAGTTCTCTCTCTCTCTCTCTCTCTCTCTCTCTCTCTCTCTCTCTCTCTCTGCCTCCTGCT
This sequence comes from Peromyscus aztecus, assembly GCA_902168405.1. Classification (NCBI taxonomy): domain Eukaryota; kingdom Metazoa; phylum Chordata; class Mammalia; order Rodentia; family Cricetidae; genus Peromyscus; species Peromyscus aztecus. The sequence continues at coordinate 8,359 of CABHPQ010166652.1, forward strand.
TGTGGATAAAGGTGTGAGATCTCAGATGTTTCTGCTGCCATGTGTTTGCTCTGCCATCATGGACTCTAACTTTTTGTAACCATGAGCCCAATTAAATGCTTTCTTTTATAAGTTGTCTTGGTCATGGCACTTTGTCACAGCAATAGAAAAGTAAGACACCAGGCTAGCTGATCAGGAACTTTCTAAGGATTCTCTTGTTTCTGCCTCCCACCTCACTGGAGGAGTGCTGGGGTTACAGACACATGGAACTGTGTCTGGCTTTACACAGCTTTTGGAGATCTGAACTCAGGTCTTCATATTTGTTCAGTAAGTGCTTTAAGACTGAGCCATCATTGCAGCCCAGCTTGGAAGTTTTTTTTGGTTTGAGTTATCTGTGATAAAGACACAAAGTCTGATACAATGCTCAGTTTATTTAGACATTACTTTTGAATCACTGTCACAGCTCAAGAGAATATCACACAGAGATACATTAATTCCAGAGGAAGGAGTGACAATTGTTAGCCAAAGTAGCAAACTCGTGATATTGTGTCTTTTCAGCCTTTTATAGTGGAATGGAATATAAATATGGACAAAATTAGAGATAATAAAAATTGAATATCTGTATATAATGCACCTAGCCTGCCTCCCTCAATTTTCAACTCATTGTCAATGTTGTTTTGTCTTCTTTTTCTTGGACTAGATTATATTTGCATAATTATCAGATTCACTGTATTCATTATTTGTCTTGTTGTTGCAACAAAATACCCTACAAAAGCAACTTAAGGAATGATTTAATTTGCCTCATGGTTTGAGTGGTGGGATAAAGGCACGCACCACCACCACCTGGCTCTTTTGTGTTTCTTAATAGCACTCTGTAATTCAATGGACACATACAACTTCTCTTGGAAAAAAGTTGTATAAATTGTATTAAATACTAGATATGTGGGGAGACACCAAATGTTAAAAAGCCCATTGTGAGGTGTGGTAGTCTGAATGTAATTGGCCCTCATAAACTCATAGGGAGTGGCACTATTAGGAGGTATGGCTTTGTTGGAGTAGGTATGGCCCTGTTAGAGGAAGTGTGTCACTGTGGGGGTGGGCTTTGAGGTCTCCTGTGCTCAGGATACTGCCCAGTGTGTCAGCTGACATCCTGTTGCCTGCAAGATGTAGGACTCTCAGCTCAGCACCACCTCTGCTTGCATGCTGCCATGCTTCCTGCTATGATGATAATGGACTGAACTTCTGAAACTATAAGAAAGCCACCCCCCCATTAAATGCTTTCTTTATAAGAATTGCTGTGGTCATGATATCACTTCAAAACAATAAAAACCCCAACTAAGATACAGAGGGCTGGAGAGGTGGCCCAGTGGTTAAGAACACTTATTCACTGCTGCTCTTGCAGAGGACCCAGGTTTGATTCCTAGAACTCAGACAGTGGCTCACAGCCCTCCATGATTTCAGTTTCAGTGATCCAGGGCCACCTTCGGATCTCTCCTCTCCTCTGCTCATCTCTTCTTTTCTTCCCTTCTCTACCCCTCCCCTTTTCTCTGCTCTCTTTGTTCTCTTCTCCTTTCCCCTCTTCTTCACTCCCATCTTGTCTCCATGTCTTCTTCCTTTCCTTTTCTCCCATTATGTTCCCTCTCCTTTTCTTTTTTCAACTCTCTCTCCTTCACTCATTCCTTTCCTTTCTGGTTTCCTTTTATTAAGCTGTCTGCTACTGCAGTATGATTAGCAGAATCCTTGACTTTTACATTATAGATACTCAGGGATAATAGTAAGCCACCTTACTCTGGCTGTGAAAATATCTCCCAATTGTTATGGCCCTCAGGGATGGAACCACACTGCCCTTGAATGCCAGATCCTTGAGGGCAGAGAATTTTGCCTATTTTGTGTACTCCTAAATCTCTATCTCTGTTTCATATAACAATGACTAGCTCATAGTAGATATTCAACTGCTCTTTTCCTCCTCCTCCTCCTCCTTGGTTTTTTGAGATAGGGTTTCTCTGTATAGCCTTGGCTGTCCTGGAACTTGCTTTGTAGACCAATCTGGTCTCAAACTCAGAGTTCTGCCTGCCTTTACCTCTCAAGTACTGGGATTAAAGGTGTGTGCCAGTACCACCTGGCTCAATAGCTACTTCTTAAATGAATAAGCAAATAGATGAACAAGCAGAGGAGCATTATCTTCATACTTTTTATTATGACAAGAAAGAGCAAGGGGTTGAAGCTTTGTCTTTGTGATTTGGTTGCACACCTCAGAGGAGATGGCGATGTCGTCACAAAGTTCATCACAGACATGCAATACCAGCTCTGTTAAAACATTTATTTCTCAAGTAAACTTCTTGAAAATTATTATTATAGTGTCCTTGGAGGTCAGAAGTATTGGATCGTGGTACTGGAGTTACAGATGTTTGTGAGCCACCATGTGGGTGCCGGGAACCAAACCTAGGTCCTCTGCAAGAGTAATGAGTGCTCTTAACCACTGAGCCAGCTCTCCAGCCCCTTCTTTAAAACTTTGTTTGCAATTAGATTCATTCATTTTATTTTATGTGTGACTGTTTGGCCAGAAACACTCTTTTTAAAAAACAAATTTCCACTCTGTTGTCCAGGCTGGCTTCTAACTCCTGGGCTCAAGTGATTCTCTAGCCTCAGCCTTGCAGGCAACTGGGACTATAGGCATGCACTACTTCATTCGGCTATAAACAAACTACAAGAAGATTTTGGTTTTCATTTAAATGTAGATATGGAGAAATATAACAACTGATTATTTAGGAAGAATACAATTAGTGCTCTCTGTCTTGGTTCTGAATATCTATATATCTACATATATCTATAGCATATTACTTACACACACACACACACACACACACACACACACACACACACACACACACATATGTCCAAAATATTTGAGGAGCTGGGGAATTGGCTCATTCAGTAAATCATTTAATGTGCAAGTATGAGGATCCAGGTTTGGGTCCCCAATACCTATGTCAGAAGCCAGACGTGGAGGTGCAGGCTTGGAATACTAATGCTGGGGAGACAGAGAGGAAGACTCCTGGACCACCCAGCTTGTCCTATGAGTGAGCCCCGGGTTCACTGAGAGATGCTGTGTCTAAAACCAAGGTAGAGAGCTATTAAATAAGTCACCTGATGTTGACTTCTGGCCCTCACATGCATACACACCCATCTCCACACACACGTGTACATACCCACCTCAAGAAAATATTTGGAAAAAGTTGTATCTGTACTTAACATGTACAGACTTTTGGGGGATATTATTCCTTAATGCTACAATATGACTATCATGTATAGAGAGAATTTATATTGTGTCAAGCATTATAAGTAATTCAGAGATAATTTAAAGTATGTGGGAGGATGCGTACAGATTCTATGAAAATACTGTGCCATTTTTACAGGAGACTTAGCAGCTTCAGGGTGTGGTACCCGTGGTGAAATGAAGACCTGGAACCACTCCATTGTGGATGATTGTAGAGTGTTTATTAATTTCAGTGAAAGTCTTACGATGAATTTAAAATAAAAAAATCAGTGAGATAGCACATGAGACCTAAAAAATAAATATAATAATATTTGTTTGGGGTCTGAGGAGATGGCTTAGTGGCAAGCTTGAGGACTTCACTTAGAATCTCTAGCACCCATGTAAAAAGCTGGCCATCAATGCACGTACCTGTAACCTCAGCATTGAGAGGTAGATTGACAGGTGGATCTCGGGAGCTCACTGGCCAGCCAGCCTAGTCAAAACAGTCTCCTGACATCCTCCCCTGGCTTCTGCATGCATGCACAGGGCACATACACCTACATATCCACATTCATGTATCACCCACAGAGTCAGAATTATTTATTTTTCTCTAATGAAGATACCAAGATTATCAAGGCTGCAGAAAAAGATCCCACATTCTATATTGTAATTTTCTTCAGAGGTGATGGCAGTGATGAATTACACCTCACCAAAAGTGCAGATAAAACTGTGGCGTTAACCCTATCTGAAGCTTGCTTGTGGTAGAAGGGAAGGTAGGTATGTGTCCTATGGGCCATCAGTATAGACATGCAGTTCCACAGAATGGACTATTTGCATACTCCTGTGGCTACCTGTGATGAATGGACTTAAAAATCACTGTGACACTGGGTCCTGATTAGCTAACACATTAAAGGGGTGGATGCAACTTGAGAAAGATACACTGAGTTTACAAACCTGGCTATTATGAGTGACTAGTCAGAAAACACAAATATATATGACCAAGTATATCAACATGTGTAATATTTACTTATATGTGAAAAAAAAGAGAAGTGCTTGCTTGAGTATGTATAAGGTTTCTTTTTGTCTGTGGTAATATGATGTGCCTGGGAGAATGTAGGAAGAAAATGCTGCTAATCCAGATAGATATGCAAAGTAGACTGTATACTGTAGATCTAAAGCATTCTTATGGGGGTCGGCCTTTGTTAAAATTTCACAATGTTTCCTGTTTGTTGATGCTTTATCAAAGTTTTAAGTCCCGCATCCCCTCCCCCGCCTTTTTTTTTTTTTAAAAAAAAAAAAAGCAGGTGTGAGACTCTTCCAAAATATACTTTCTAAATGCTTTCTTCAGAGATCAAAATTCTAAATTTCAGATTGGGCTAAATACATTTTATAATTCATCCCACAGCTGTTGGAGTTATCATGGAGTAAAATGAGAATTGCTTTGTAGGGCCTATGTCTCCACGGAGCAGTTTTGAAAATGAAACCAAATCTTCACGCTCCACTTGACATGGGGATTTCAAGTCATTTTTACAGGCTTCACTGTAGTTACCATGTGTAACACCGAAAGGGTATTAGAATGCAGTGAGTTCACGGTTAAAACAGAAATAAATAAATGATAATGCAGATTGCGTCTTGTCATCTCCTTTTGTGGATTTCACATTTGTGCTTTAACCAAAGAACACATTTTCCTGTATAAAGTGTCTCCTCGGTTAATTGCAGCCAGGTCTGCTTCCGTGGCTAGTAGAGCATTTATAATACACGAGAGTATGTTTGGTGTAAGTAGGGGATGTGGGGACGAGCTCTTAAAGAGGAATCAGATTTTCCCTAAGACACGGTGTGGTATTTAAATAGTCTTTGCTAAGTCCCCAGGATGTTCAGAGACTGGAAAATTCTCAGGTGTCCCTCGGAAGGACGGATTTGCTCTTGGTTTTTACAAAGCAGTGACTGTCTGAAGTCTCTCAAGGCAAAATAGAAAATGAAGCTGGGGGATGGGGTGATACAGGGTCGAACTTAAGACCTGGGGTTCAGTTTCGAGAACTGAAAAAAGCGCAAGCGTCATCTTCTTAGCAGACCCAAAGAAGGAAGCTGAACAGAAATGCATGCACAGAAGCCACCTTTTTTCTGCCTCTGACCGGAAAGGCCTTTGGCCCTAGACTGGGAGGTGGGTCACCTGTGAAATTATGCTTCCTTCTCGACTCCATCCCGCTGCCGACACATTCCTGGGGCGACTTTGCCCGCCAATCTCTGTGGAGTCTACAGACAAATCTCCTTTCAGAAAACGGTGACTTGCTGTCCTTAAGCCCCCAGACTATGAGGGCTTAGGTTCGAACTACAGCCTAAAGATGGAGGATTTAGGTTCATTTTTCAGTGAAGACTGCTAAGTATCAGTTCCACGTTAATTCCGGAAGTTATGGGAAGACTTTCTTTATGCTTGAGACAGTTTAGTCTTCCACTTTAATCTGGGGACAAAACGAAGACACAGTAGCTAAAGAGAACATTCTGTGTAGTATTTTTGTGGTTAAGTGGATAATATCTGATTGTTTAGGTGGAAACAATAGTAGAAAATGCAGGTTTTTAATTTCAATGTCTTTCTGCAATACTAAAGAATTTCTTAAATGTAAACCACTGGAGAACGGGAAAGTCACCTTGGTCCTCTAAGGAGGTAGCCTAAGATTGTGGATGCCTCTCTTTGAAAAAGGGGAGGGGGGGTGGAGGTGGGCAAACCTGCAACAAACAAACAAACAACAAACAAACAAACAAAAAACAAACAGAAAAAAAAACAGGCTCATGGAGTCCTTGTCTATTAAAGCTTTTATTGAGGTTGAAGTGAAAATTGCATTTTGCTTGGGATGATGTGAGCCTGGGCACAGGCCTGTCCTCTGTCTCCTTGGGCCAACTGAGGGAAAAAAAAGAATGAACTCCATTCATTTCTGATGGTTTAACTCTGCAGTCACTCTGTTTTGTGTTTCTCCCAAACCCAAGATGGACATTTGAGATAGGAGGCAGCTAACCTGAATGTAATATCGTGAGCTTACTTTTTGTTAGCTTTGGGCCAGGAAAACATAGATAATTATAATTACTGTCATAAGTTTACCCTTTAGATCTGTGGCCAGTTTAGGGCCGCAAACTGCTCTTCTGGCTCATTATCTCACCAAATAGTGACAAGCAATTTGGCGACTGCTTCCTAAAACATTAACATATGAAAGATCTGAGTAACCTCCTCTCAGGGCCCTTCTAATTCCTTTGCTTCTTGCAGACCCTAACAGTTAATTAGATAATTGGTGAGCTTTCTGCAAATAATCTAAATATCCCATAAAATATAACATCAGTCAAAGACCATCCTATTATATCTTTCACTGAAGTTAGCGTGGACAACTCTATTTAGATTAGTGCGTTTCCACACTATGAGCATGTAAACACACGACCAGGGAAGCTTGTTCAAAGATAAGTTCAGGTTTGGTAGGAACTAGGTGGGGACTGTTTCTAAGATTTCCCAAGAGTCCCTGATGTAACTCAGTGAGAACCGCATTAAGTAGCAAGAGTTCAGACTGAGATGGAAGAGTCTTTGTGCCCTAGAAAAGGCACAGTATCTTCCTGTAAGAAGCCTAGAGTTTAGGAGCTGGAAAGATGGCTCAGTGGTTAAGAGCACTTGCTGTTTGTGCAGAGGACTGGGATTCAGTTCCTAGCACCCACATGGCAGATCATCCTCTTTGGTCTCCAAGGTCACCAGGCATTTACATAGTGCATGAATGCTTAAGTGAGTTGTGAGGGGGTGGGTGGGTGAAAAACACCCAAACATATAAAATAAAAAGAGGAATCTTAAAAAAAAAAAAGAAGTATTCACTTTGCACCAGGACATGAAATAAGTAAGCAAAAGTTAGACATTAGACACATATATCCTGAATATCTCATTTTAATATGAATTTTATTTCATTATGAATGATGGATTTTCCCCCGTTAGAGGGAAGCCCCTCCTGAGCAGTGTTACTCTCTAGAAAGTCACTCCATCCACAGTGGCTGTTAAGAAATGCCGAGTAGCTGACATACAGGCCACTTGAACCATCGGATGGAAATCCAAATAGAGCTGGGTTAATTCATTCCTGTGATGAAATTCCTTTCAGTGATGGATTATCCAAGAGGCTGGATGGTGGGGTCCTTTGCAACTTCACCAGTCCCCTAAATGTTTGTTACTCCACAGGCAGAAGAGGGGCAGGATGCTCAGGAGCTGATGAAAATTGCTAGTATCCTTAAAAATTGTCTAACGCTGGCTTATCGATACAGTGGGTACCAACCATGAACAACTGTTTAAATTTAAATTAATCAAGTCAAAAGTTTACAGCCAGTTCTGCAATTACAGTCACTACAGTTCAAGTAAGTAGATGTCTGGACAGCTAGAATACCTCACCATTTCAGAAGCTCAGTTGGGCAGTGCCACTCGAAGAACACAGAGCAAATGAAAGCTTGGTTCCTGGGGTGGCTGGAAGTCTTCAAGACGGCCGGAGCCAGACAGCAGTTGCTCTGAGGACTGCATTTGAACTGAAGGAAAGGGATGCAGGATGCCGGTGCAGCCGGGGTGCTGTGGGTCTTTGGGTGCTGTGGAAGGAGAGAGTCCCATGGACTGTTAGGGACAGGAAACATGAGATGCTGATCTCACATAGAGCTTTTTGACAACTGCTCCTGCTTTCTTCAAGAGACAATACGTAGATGCTGAGGGGGAAACTGTGGTAACAAAGAAAAATGAAGCATTCTTTGCTTGCATCATGATCAATTATTTTGCCTCACTACATGTTTTATGAGCCATGAGTACATGCTCCATTACCTCTCAGATCCATCCTAGAATCCATCCATTCTGTTTACCTGATTCTACAGCTCTTTCTACAATGCTTCAGCATATTGCTTTATACACACTTTATGCCAGGCTCTTGGACTTTGGGGCTCCCCTGAGGCTCTTGAGTTTCTCAGCTCAGACCATAGAAGCTCCATCTTCTGGGGTTCAAGATTAGAAATTCTGCTTTTATGTCTTATGATATTTTCTGATAATTCCATTTCCATGTATTCATTCAACAAGTATTTATTAAACAACTACTGGGTGCCAAGAGTTAGCCGACTCTCGTGTTTTCTCTTCAGTGGCAGCTCCTTTGTTCTGGTTGAGATTTCAAACCTTAATAAAATGAAATTGTCCGGCCAGAACTTAATGTTACAAAATATTTTCTAAGTAGCGCAGACCGCATTGTTTAGTGACATGAGCCAAGCGGATTAGCTTCTGCCTCAGGAGGGGAGAACTTTCAAAGCTTTCTTCTTGCTCTGAGGTCTCTGATTACTCAATATCCTTAGTCGCTGTATCAGTTTCGTAGGGGTGCTGTGCAAACGCCCACAAGCTGGAGGACTCGAAACGATAGAAGCACATTTTCTCACAGGCATGGGGGTCCCAGCAGAGCCCTGCTTGTTCTGAGGGCTCCGGGGAGAATCCCTCCTTGCCTCTTCTAGCTTCTGGTGGGAGCTGGTGTCCCTGTTCAATTGCTCTCTACCGCACTGTTGTGGTCCCTGTTTCCACTGTCACATAGCTGCTGTTGCTGCTGTTGGCACGCATGCGCGTGCGTGCGTGCGTGCGTGTTACGTTGCAATCATCCCCCTTTTCTTTTAAGGGTACTGTGGGATTGGATCTTACTTTATTCTTGCATGACCTATGTTCACTTAATTACATCTGCAAACTCAATGATATCTAACCCGTTTTCACACCGGGTCACACTTATTGGTATCTTGGGGGCCATTATTCGAACATATCATTTTGGGGGACATAATTTGACCCACAATAATGCCCCTCCAATCTAGTCCAGAGCCTGGGGCTTTGTTCATGCTAGGCAAGGGCTCTGACATTAAGCTCTAGCCCTAGCTGAATCCCTTCAAATCTAGATACATGTCTGTATCCACTCTGGCCACAAGGAGGCGAAACTGCAGATGGAACTCTTAGTTCAGCAAAGGAAGAAGTAGCCGCATCCCCACTCTTGGTCCTCCCAACCAGGAGGCAGATGGGATGAGCTGAGAGGAAGATCAAAGAGCAGCAGGGGCCGCGGGCAGAGTGAGGTACCAGTCAGACACCCCGAAGGTTATCAATCACCTCTAGCCCTTTTAACTTGCTCCTTGGACCTTTCATTTTTCTCGAACCACTCTTCTCTGCCACTTGCTTCTTCTCTGTCTTCTCTGCCATCCTCCATCTCTGAGCCCCAAAGCAAGGAAGAAATATATTAATGTGATCAAAGGACTTCCAAAGGCCATTGGCATGTTCCCATTAGGTTATCAGTACTTTATGAAATGTTATTGTTCACGATCAGGACAACATCCATGCAGCACTCTGAACACCAGCCGAGGGGCAGGGTCTGCAAAGCCCCTTCTGTTCAGTGTCCTCAGATCCTTCCATCCTGTTTCATTCACTCCCATAGCACACAGTAGAATGTCCAGCATGCTTCTATCGGCGAGGAGAGATAAAGCAAGTGAGGAGAGCAGGAGGGCATCTCAGGATCCTGAAGAGTTTCCTCACACTGTGGGTTAACCCACTTTGACTTTAAGAAAATGTTTGGTCATTGCTATTACAAGTACTTATGAAGTGGCCACTGGGAATGAAGGGTCTTGCTAGAATGTGTAGAAATGATTCAGACTCATAGTTCTTGCTTTTGAGAAGCTTATAATTTAGGGGGAGAAAGACTGTAAACACTAACTATGATATATGCTACCAATGCCCCAGAAGAGGTTTCCTGTGTTTGGCGGAGTAGCAGTCCTGATGAGAGTGTTGTTAGAAGAGGTAGACCAGTTCTGGGGATTCAGGAACGGAGACTAGACTCACTAGCAGCTTCCCCGTGAAGGATTCACCATCCAGGTACTTGAACCAAGGTGTTGTCATTTGATACAGTAGGGCACAACTGGGAAGAATGCCCGTACAGGCAGGACATGGGGAATATGGTGGAAGATGAGCCAGGACAGCTTATGAATCCTAGAGAATGGGGTTCACTTCAGCTTCTAGGTGGTAATGTTTGGTCTTCACCTTGTGTTTAACAGGGGAGTCATCAGCGTTTCTAACTGTAGGACCAGCAGAAGGCTAGCTCAAAAACTCTTGGAATGGCCCAGTACTTGGGAAATAAGAAAAAAAAAAAAAGCCGAGAGCCGGGGGCTTGAAGTTCAAGGTAGACTCAAAAGAATCTGGCAGACGAGAGATCGCTGCTGCTGGTGGTGAGCAGGGAGCAACTAAAATCTTGGCACCATCATGAAAAGGGCAAGGCAGGCCAAGGGGGGGAGGGAGGTCTGCAGGGAGGTGAGCTGGAGGGCAGAATGGGGCTTGTGGTCTCTACAGTCCAGCAGAAAGTGGAGGTACACGTATAGAATAAGAGAGCAGGCAGACCTAAGTTATTGAGCTCAGATAAAGCGAAGATTACTAACCACAGCGTGAATTCGAGAGAGGAAAGGGTACAGCCTTTTGTAGGTAATAGAACTATTACTTTGTCCACCTTTAAAGTAAATGCATCATGGTTGGAAAACCAGACACAAAAGCATCATTTTCTAAAGGTAACTGGGTACAAACAGAAAGAACAATAAATAGGTTAAGAAAAGGCTTAAGCATTCTAGGAAGAGGAGAATATGTCTGCCTTAGAACTGATTGCTTTAAAGAGTTACACAGCTCTCCCTATCAGTGAACTCCCCGCTAGTGAATCAAAGCTATTGAAAATTACTGTGTCAGAACTGAAAGTTTACAGACTCACCCTGTCACGATTCCCAGCAGTACAGATAGCTGTCTATAGAGCATTTACATTCTGTTAGATATTCTGTCATTGAAAGGCAACTGAGGGCCCCTGAGAATCCATAGGTTTTAGACTCCAAGGATCAGGAGATGAGTGTGTCCTGGAAGCAATCCCTGTGGATATGGAGGGACAGCTATGTTTGTTGGTTGGAAGAAGTCTTGTTGGGTGACTGAGGGGGCTGGAGAGATGGCTCAGCAGCGAGGAGAGCCTTCTGCTCTTCCAGAGAACTCAAATATGGGTCCTAGCAAATCTGGCCGCTCACAGCCTCTGTAACTCCAGCTTCAGGAGATCCAGTGCCCTCTTCTGGCTGTTGTAGGCCCCTGCATTCCTGTGCACAAACCCACATAGAGACACACAGACACACAGACACACACCAAAAATTAAATAAATCTTTTTTTTCAAAATTGAAGATGATTTATAAATGACCAACACTAGGGTAGACAAGATGGCTCAGCAGCTGAACGCCTGCCCAGAAAGGCTGGCCACCTGAGTTCTATCCCCAGAGCTCACGAAGATGTGGAAAGATAAAACAAACTCCATAAAGTTGTTTTCTGACCTCCATGTGCACATACACATGCACACACATACACACATGTACACAAACACACACACCACACACAAGTTTATTAATGATTGGTAATAGCATCCTTTAGAGCAGTGGTTCTCAACCTGTGAGTTGTGACCCCGCTGGAGGTCACCTAAGACCATGGAAACAAAGAAAGATATTTACATTATGATTTAAAACAGTAGGAAAATTACACTTATGAAGTAGCAATGAAATAATTTAATGGTTGGGGGTCACCACAACACGAGGAACTGTATTAAAGGGTCACAGCATTAGGAAGGCTGAGAACCGCTGGTATAAGCTTTTCTTCATAATTGAACTTTATACCCTTTGACCAACATCTTTCCATTTTTCCCATCTCCTCAGTGCTGGCAACCACTGTTCTCTCTGATTCTGTGAGCCTGGCTCTTTTAGATCCCACATAGAGATGAGACCTTGCAGTACTTTGTGCAGAGGATCATTCTGGTCCTCTGGTCCCCAGGGTCATCCTGTTGTCAACTCTCTGAGAACTCAAGGTCTAAAGGATTATAGGAGATGGGGAGAAACCTCAGTGATGCTCATCTTTCCTCATGATTCCGATTTTCCAAACACATAACATTTCCAGCTTCTGGGTGGGGGAAATAAAAAAATGGATATAATGTTGAAATTTTGAAGCCAGTTGTGGTGAGAAGTTCTATGTAGAAACTGGACCTTTAAAATTTTATTTTCAAGCCAATTCTTGAAGTTTAATGGCAAACTGTGTTTATGTTACTGTAGTTAAAGACTTGGTACCAGTATAAAATGCATTAATTTAAAAGTTTATTTTCAACCGAATCATAAAACACAAGGCATGCACATATCAATGGGTACCACATAATGCTTCCATATGTGTACATATGCATCCTCATTTTGTGTGTGCTTTGAGATAGGGGCTCATGTTGTCCAGGCTCTTCTTAACTTACTGTGTAGCTGAGGATGACCTTGAACTCTTGATCCTTCGGCCTCCACCTCCCAAGTGCTGGGATTACAAGTGCATGACAACACCCAACTTTATATCTTAAACTTTTGAATTGAAAGAACTGACAATTTTGTCTGTATTTTTGGTACAATTCACTGTTTAACATCCCTTTAACATTTGAATGTCAGTCTCTCTGTGTTTGGAATTTGTTTTTATGCTCACCTTTTTTTTTTTTTTTTCATAAAATTAGTTCAGTGGGATAGCACGGAAGTGAAAATAGTCTTTGTAAATCATAAATAAAATTGAAGGAGAAGTACAACTGCTTGGCATGCCTTAGTGCCACGGTGCTTCTGCCGTAGGTGAAAACAAAATGGTAGTTCCATCATTTGATAGTCTTAAAGCCAACACCCGTCAGTCCTATTTGTCGTCTCAAGTCACAGTCATGTCAGCTGTTCAACAACAGGTGGCGCTAGCACACAGCCGCTCATCCCCATGGATGCATCCACAGTGCTCCCAGGTGGCAGGGAGGTGTCAGAAACTCAAGTTGCTTGAACTCAGGGAATTTGCTCTGATGCGTAGATATGTGGGGGGGGGGGGGGCATGTGACATGAAGGTTGTTCTGGGGCAAGAAGACGATCCATGTGCTTACACTACTAAGATACACAAACATAGCTTGCTGTAGTCAGCAGTAAAAGAATACTAGATTGTGCCTGTGAAGTCGGCTGCAATCCCTTGGTAGAAGGCGATGTGGAAGTGTGGGGGAAGGAATAAGAGGGGGTTTGGGCAATAATTGAATGGCTTGGTTATTTGAAACATCAGTAAAAGGTGCCTGACACTCCTATTTCTTTCTAAGAAGCATAGAAAGTGAGATGTTCACATTAGATGTCTAAGAAAATGTCCTCTGGGGAGAACACCACCCATAAAGATGAAGAATGGGTAATATTCCCATATGACACTGGCAGTCACTCACAGCTCCAAGTCTGCAAAGCTCGCACAGGTGGAAAGTTCCTCTCATTAAAGTCTATTTAAGGAGCACTGCAAATTGCGTGTTTGTCCCCAGATTGGTGCCAATTACAATCAAACAAAGACTTCTTTCTAAATAAGCCAAGTCTAATTTTATACCACCACATAAAAATCTAATTGCTGTTAAGTGTTCTCTTTAAACTAGAAACCTTTATTAGAAGAGCAGAAGGCCGAAGAAATGGCTCAGTGAGTAAAGCCTTTGCTGTGTAAGCATGAGGAATTGAGTTCAGATCCCCAGGACTCACGTAGAGCTGAGGACACCTGTAGCCCCCATGTTCCTATGGGAGATGGGAGGTGGAGACAAGAGAACACCCCAGAGTTTGCTGGCAGGCTAGTCTACTGCACACTGGAAAACCACTGGAAACCTTGTCTCAAACAAGACAGAAAGCAAGGACCAGGGCCCAATGCTGTTGTCAGACCTCCATATGTACACCCACATGTACATGTATGCCCATGCCCATAGATGGACATAAAGGAAAAGCCCAATTAATGGATTAATTTAATATCACTGATTCTCCTTTACGTTGTTTACAAAATGTAAAAGATAGAATATTCAAAATATCCCTATATTGTTCTAGAACATTTAAAGAACCACAAACGCTTTGAATTATAACTATCTTATTGTTTTAAAGGCAATTGTTTTAAATTTCCTTTCTACTTTTGACTCTGTCCTAATATCAAACATCCACTGGAGGCTAGATTATAGATCAAGTGTTTCTGGACTTCATGGTCTTTGGAGTAAAACTATATTCCTTTGAACACATATATATATATATGTATATATATATTATATACTTTTAAATATCTTTTCTAATGAAATTTATGGTTATCCATCTCCTCCTCCTCCATTTTCATGATGGGGATCAAACCCAGGGCTTCGAGCATGCTAGGCAAGTACTTATCAACTGAGCTACAACTCTATCCAGTTACCCGTTTCTGTTTGCCCACTGAAGCTATAGATACATGTAAAATGCTATTTTTTTTTTTTTTAGTAATTCCTCTTAGCAATTTCATAGGCTTGGTAATGGCTTAACCCCTATGGATAATACAAAATGCATTGGAAGAGAAAGCTTTAAAAAATAGCTTCAAGAAACACACACAACTCTCATAACATATGGCTGTTTAAAGGATTAGGTCAAATTCTACTTCTTTTGTAGAATCCCTCTCGCCATCCCTGATCATCCAGTTTGACTGAGCTTGATACTTAGGTCTTTGTATAGTTCTCTCCCAGAAGACCTGAGGGCACTTGAAGCCAAATTGTTTTCTTGTGTATTTTGCTGATAACCTTTTACTGCTTTTTCTTTTTCTCCTTCATTAATTTCCTCTAGTCTTCTATGAACACATCCTTTATTGGCCTCGATTCCGTGTGGGTTCTATCAACAGAAATCCAGTACCCTTCTAGTCTTGAAGAAAGCTGTGTTTGTCCTTCATCTTGTCGGCTGCTACCTTAGTCCCAAGGCTTTCTTCCAAAGCTTTATCATAGTGTTCACCTGCTGATGGATTTCCTCCAGTTTTCTTGTTTTTACATAGGTTTACATTCATGGCTGTAAGAAAGGAATGAAGATATATGCACACATGTACTCCGCTTTCTGCAACTTGAAGTAAACAGTGCCTCTATGGTTATTTTGGTTAGAATTTTAAAACATTAACTTAGATTAGTGATTCTTAAAATTTGGTCCTGAGACTAACACCAGCAGCAGTAGCACCTAGGGGTGAGTTATAAATGCAAAACCTTAGGTACACCCTACACCTACTGAAGCAGAGAGTTTCAGGGTAGAGGCAGCCAGCCCACACTTTACTCCCTCCGGGTACTTCCCTGAAAAAGAAAGCTTAACTGACCTGTGTAGCGAAAAGTGCCCACTGGTGCGGTAGTGGCATGACAGTTAAGGGGCAACCAACCACTCCCTGATTGGCTCTGAGGCCTGCTTCACAGGAGCGATTTCATGCCTAGTACTATGAACCTGGCAAAAAGCCCACGATTGGGGAGATCATAGACTTCAGTGGGGGGAACATGTCGTTGTTATGTGAAATGGTCATGTTATCAAGCCACCTTCTAAATATTTACACCCATGGATTTGTGTGGCTTTCAGCTTTTGTCAGATGAGCTTCCTTTTTGCAGCGGACAGCAGTTAATGCAGAAACCCGTAGCTGGTCAAGGTGTCAAGTACAATTAATGGTGAGTGTGGATGAATCCTGCCGTCCAAAGCTCAGGGAACGTGATGGAAGAGCAGGCAGAAGGGATGTAGCAGCTGGTGAACTGGAAAGAGGGCTGTGAGATGCTGACTTCTGGACGTGGCGTGGCTGTCTGGTGCAGCGACCCACACTAGCTGTGGTTTTGCATGCGGAAGACCTGTACAAGATCAAGCCAGTCAAAGTTCCAGCATGAGTGGGGGAGGGGACCCCAAGGCCTCACCCTTGGTGGAGGAGCTATTGGCAATTGAAGGAGGGAGAGTCACTATCCTTTGGGGACATGGACACTAGTTGATTACCAATGCCCCAGTGGGTGAAACAACACCTATGTGCATATGGGAAGCAGTCATTAGAGTCAGGTTTATTAATAACAGCAACAACAAAGAAGACATGGAGTTGGGAGGGAGACAGGGTGGGGGACACTAGAGGGAGCTGGAGGGAGGAATGGTGGATGGAGATGATCAAATACATTGTATAAATATGCAATCTTCAACAAATAAGTAAAAATACTATTTTAAAAAAATGAAGGTTAAGAGTTATCAGCTTAGATAACTGAACATCCTCAGAACAACATCTCCTTTATTTCCTCTTTGCCTTTATGCTAACTTATACCCTACCATTTATTCTTTCCCTCTTATGATTCTTTGTTTTCATTTCTTGTATTAACTTCTTAAATATAAAATTAAATCTTCATCTTAATTTTTTCCATTTTCTATGAAGTAAAATTGGATTTCACAGTCAGAAGAGTGAAGAGTCAGTCTAAGGAAAAACATCTTTGACAACTGTGTATGTGACAAGGAATTAGTATCTACAACCTATAAGTAACTAAAAAATTAAACCAACCCCCTTAAATCATCCAGGCAGTAAGTGGGATAATGAATTGGGCACAAAGTTCTCAAAAGGAAGGATACAAATGGCCAATGAATATTTTTTTTAAATGCTCAATATCCTTAGGCATTAGGAAAATGTGAATTAAAGGACATTGGGAGTCAGTCTACTTCACAGCATTCAGAAGGGCTTGTCAAGAGAACAAACAACAAATGCTAGCAAGAATGTAGGTAGAAGAGGAGTCCCGTGGGAATGCAAACCGGAACAGTAACACAGAAATCACAATGGCAGTTTCCAGAAAGTCAAATGGGAGCCACCCCCGACCCAGCTCTGACTTTCCACGGTATTCCTTGAAGGGCAAGAGAAGTCACCCAGACTCGTAAAGATAAATAATCCATGTCTTCTCACATTTATAGGACTGAGATATAGATTTATAGATACATGTATATAAGTTATATGAAAGTCCAGAAGGGTCTAAAGGGAGGGGATGGGGAAACCAGGGAGGGTAATTAAACACGTGACATAAAGGACAGAGGGCAAGTGGAGGTGGGTGGCCAGAGAAGGGAAATGGAGCGTGGGGTGGGTGGGAACCATGGCTTCCCC